>CM055274.1:52604273-52831522 GCA_029237695.1 Conchocele bisecta
CGAGACACGCCTATGCGAGTTTGTACCTTCCTTGGACATCTGCGTAATTTCATTAAATTATTTTACAAAATTTACAAAATTTATTTCAATTATTTTTTGCCATGTTTTTGGAAAAAAAAAAATCCAGGCTATTGGGATATTGGCGAAAGCGGGCGGTAGGGGCGTAGCGGGCGGGAACGGCGGGCGGGCGGGGGGGCGGCGGGCGGGCGGAAGGGAAGGGGCGGCGGGCGGGGGCGGGCGGGCGGGCGGGCGGGCCGGGCGGGCGGGGGCGGGCGGCGGGGGCGGGCTGGCGGGGGCGGCCGGGCGGGCGGGCGGCGTCCACAATTCATAATGTTTAAGTTTTCGTGTTTGAGTCCAATTTCTTTGTTACTGTACCACCTAAGACCACCAAAACTTTCACAGCTTTCATAATCAAGGGGTGTGCCCACCACCACTTATCACACTAATCCTAACATGGTTACTTTTTTTTTAGCTTCACCCATTGTTTTTCCGCGGCAGTCGACTTAGCCATTTTCAATGTTAAGTTTTCGCGTTTACACAATGTTAAGTTTTCGTGTTTAAGTCCATTTCTTTGGTACTGTACCACCTAGGACCACCAAACTTTCACAGCTTCATAATCAAGGGGTGCCCACCACATATCACTATCCAACATGTTACTTTTTTTTTTAACTTGACCCATTTTTTCCGCGCATTCCACTTAGCCATTTTCAATGTTAAGTTTTCGCGTTTACAATGTTAAGTTTTCCTGTTTAAGTCCATTTCTTTGGTACTGTACCACCTAGGACCACCAAACTTTCACAGCTTCATAACCAAGGGGTGCCTACCACATACAACTATCCAACATGTGACCATTTTTTTTACCTTCACCTATTATTTCTACGTAATTGACTTAGCCATTTTCAACGTTAACTTTTTAACGTACGTCTGGTTAAATTTTTTGCTTAAAACTTTTTCGTTATACTATATCTCTGCAACTGCTTCGCCCATTACCTTGAAACTTCACATGGGTGTTTATCATCATCCATATTTTCATTCTAACCCCCAACCGTGCGGCCCCTGTGCCCAATGTCAAGGTGAAATTACTTTGATTTTTTTTGTTAAAGTTTTTTCGTGTACTATATCTCTGCAACTGCTTCACCCATTACCTTGATACTTCACATGGGTGTTTATCATCATTGTCGCACCCGCTTGCGGAAAGCGCGATATCGTCGGCATTTTGGCATACGTCCGTCCGTCCGTCCGTACGTCCGTGTGTCCGATTAAAGTTTTTTCGTTAAAGTTTTTCCATCTACTATATCTATTTTGTTAGTGTCCATGCCTCGCCCCAAGGCGCGACATGCAGGCCAAGTTTCAGAGTACATGCGGAATGTAATTCCACATGTACTCTGCAATTTGTGTCAGCTTGTGCACGACAAGTATTTCTGACTGGTACATGTATTCCATTAACGGAAAATATTGTAAATTTTGTAAACATATCTCATGAAATTACGCAGATGTCCGAAGGTACAACTTCACATAGCACGTCTCATATATAAAACAATCGCACCATTTTAGTTGATCACATTCACAGAAACATGGCTTATATTCAAGTACATGATATCAGAAACTGTGATAGGCAAGGGAGATAAGATGGATTGGCATAATTTGCCATTTTCGCTATACATGTACCAGTAAGAAATACTTGTGAAACTGTCTATACATGTACCAGTAAGAAATACTTGTGAAACGTTCTACCAGTACCAGTAAGAAATACTTGTGAAATTGTCAATACATGTACCAGTAAGAATTGTAGGAAATACTTGTGAAACTGTCTATACATGTACCAGTAAGAAATACTTGTGAAATTGTCAATACATGTACCAGTAAGAATTGTAGGAAATACTTGTGAAACTGTCTATACATGTACCAGTAAGAAATACTTGTGAAACTGTCAATACATGTACCAGTAAGAATGAGGAAATCTTGTGAAAAATGTCTATACATGTACCAGTAAGAAATACTTGTGAAACTGTCTATACATGTACCAGTAAGAGAAATACTTGTGAAACTGACTATACATATACCAGTAAGAAATACTTGTGAAACTGTCTATACATGTACCAGTTAGAGAAATACTTGTGAAACTGTCTATACATGTACCAGTAAGAGAAATACTTGTGAAACAGTCTATACATATACCAGTAAGAACTACTTGTGAAACTGTCTATACATGTACCAGTAAGAGAAATACTTTTGAAACTGTCTGTACATGTACCAGTAAGAGAAATACTTGTGAGACTGTCTACACATATACCAGTAAGAAATACTTGTGAAACTGTCTATACATGTACCTGTAAGAAATACTTGTGAAGCTGTCTATACATGAACCAGTAAGAGAAATACTTGTGAAACTTTCTATACATGTACCAGTAAGAACTACTTGTGAAACTGTCTATGCATGTACCAGTAAGAGAAATACTTGTGAAACTGTCTATACATGTACCAGTAAGAGAAGTACTTGTGAAATTTTCTATGCATGTAACAGTAAGAGAAATACTTGTGAAATTGTTTATACATATACCAGTAAGAAATACTTGTGAAACTGTCTAGACACATACCAGTAAGAAATACTTGTGAAACTGTCTATACATGTACCAGTAAGAGAAATACTTGTGAAACTGTCTATGCATGTACCAGTAAGAAATACTTGTGAAACTGTCTATACATGTACCAGTAAGAAATGCTTGTGAAACTGTCTATACATGTACCAGTAAGATAAATGCTTATGAAACTGTCTATGCATGTACCAGTAAGAAATACTTGTGAAACTGTCTATACACATACCAGTAAGAAATACTTGTGAAACTGTCTATACATGTACCAGTAAGATAAATACTTGTGAAACTGTCTATGCATGTACCAGTAAGAAATACTTGTGAAACTGTCTATACATGTACCAGTAAGATAAATGCTTATGAAACTGTCTATGCATGTACCAGTAAGAAATACTTGTGAAACTGTCTATACATGTACCAGTATGAAATACTTGTAAAACTGTCTGTACATGTACCAGTAAGAAATACTTGTGAAACTGTCTGTACATGTACCAGTAAGAAATACTTGTGAAACTGTATGTACATGTACCAGTAAGAACTACTAGTGCAACTGTCTGTACATGTACCAGTAAGAAATACTTGTGAAACTGTCTATACATGTACTAGTAAGAACTACTAGTGAAACTGTCTATGCAATGTACCAGTAAGAACTACTAGTGAAACTGTCTATGCATGTACCATTAAGAAATACTTGTGAAACTGTCTGTACATGTACCAATAAGAACTATTAGTGAAACTGTCTATACATGTACCAGTAAGAAATACTTGTGAAACTGTCTGTACATGTACCAGTAAGAAATAATTGTGAAACTGTCTGTACATGTACAAGTAAGAGCTACTAGTGAAACTGTCTATACATGTACCAGTAAGAAATACTTGTGAAACTGTCTGTACATGTACCAGTAAGAAATACTTGTGAAACTGTCTATACATGTACCAGTAAGAACTACTTGTGAAACTGTCTGTACATGTACCAGTAAGAAATACTTGTGAAACTGTCTATACATGTACCAGTAAGAACTACTAGTGAAACTGTCTATACATGTACCAGTAAGAAATACTTGTGAAACTGTCTTCATGTGTGTTTCTGAGCAGTAAAATAATTTACTAACCATTGATTGCAAAATATGTTTTTATTTCACTCTAGCGAATTATTTCCACGGGTTTCGCTGTGAGAGAAAACCCGCAATCAACTATTTACCAATAATACACAGTGACGAGAACAACCGTAATTAGTTATCTCCCTTTTTTGTTTCACGCACTGATTTCGTGTCCGGAGCATAACTCGACCACCCTTCGGAATATTTTCATGAAACTTCACACATGCATAGACCACGACCCGAAGGTGTGTCGTGCACAAGAATGACAACTCTTACATAGCTAATTGTTGAGTTATCTCCCTTTTTTGTTTTGGCGCACTGATTTCCTGTCCGGAGCATAACTCGACCACCCTTTGGAATATTTTCATGAAACTTCACACATGCATAGACCACGACCCGAAGGTGTGTCGTGAATAAGAATGACAACTCTTTTGAGTTATCTGCATTTTTGTTTCGCGCATTTTTTGTTTCTGGGCTCCAGTAGCGAGCATTATTTTTTTTTTTTTTAAACTTTAAACTTTGTTTTCATATTAATTTTCCGTTTTTTTTTTCAAATTCTTTTTCAATTTTTGTCTAGTAGCATAAGGTCGTAAGTGTTATATGCAGACTATAATCATATAATAAAACAATTATTGACTAGTGAGCCATAGAATATAATCTGATATTCTATGGCTCACTAGTCAATAATTGTATAATATGTTCAGGTCAGTGAAAATTGCTTTCGGGCCCAGGCTCGAGGTCAAGGCAACAAATTTCCGGACTGACCACTAACTGACCACTAACTTATTACAGGTAATTTATACAGGTAAATTATTATATTACATTTCCGTAAACTGTGTTGACAATATTGTGGCAATATGTGGACCTGTTCATATATGATATGTAGATAAATATAGGACTATTGAAAAAAATTCTGGGCTCCAATAGCGAGCATTATTAATTTTAATTTTTAAAAAAGAAATTTCTATTTTGTTTAAATTTTTGTCTAGTAGCATAAGGTCGTAAGTGCTATATACAGACTATTATCATATAATAAAACAATTATTGACTAGTGAGCAATAGCATATAATCTGATATTCTATGGCTCACTAGTCAGTCAATAATTGTATAATATGTTCGGGCCAGTGAAAATTGCTTTCGGGCCCAGGCTCGAGGTCAAGGCGGGACAAGGCGAGGCATTTGATTCCGCGGAATTCTTGTTTACTTATCTCCCTTTGTTGTTTCATGCACTGATTTCGTGTCCGGAGCATAACTCGAACACCCTTTGGAATATGTTCATTAAACTTCACACATGCATAGACCACGACACTAAAAGTGTGTCAGCCAAGAATGACAACTCTTGTATCGCTAATGTTTTAGTTATCTCCCTTTGTTTTTCCGCGCACTGAGCATAAATCGAACACCCTTTTTTCAAACTGCTTGTGTATTTGGGGAGGGGGATACACATGCGCTTGTCGACAAGCGTCCATTTCTAGTTTTTAGCTCGACTATTCGAAGAATAAGTAGAGCTTATGTTGTCACCCCGGCGTCGGCGTCGGCGTCGGCGTCGGCATCGGCGTCGGTGTCACCGTCACGCCTTGGTTATGGTTTTTAGTCAAGCTTGTATATGGAATACTACTGGCCCTACACCCACCATACTTGGACAACTTCATCTCCTAGTGATGTACATCAATAACCCCTGATCTATATTTGACCTTCACCTACATTTCCTCTTGAATTACTTGGTTAATTCCCATTGGTTAAGGTTTTTTTTCAAGCTTGTACATTAAATACTATTGTGCATCCACACACCATACTTCGACAACCTTTTCTCATAGGTATGTACATCAATAACCCCTGATCTATATTTGACCTTGACCTACATTTTCCTCTTCAATTACTTACTTAATTCCTTTGGTTAAGGTTTTGGTTTTTAGTCAACCTTCTATATAGAATACTACTGGCCCTACACCCACCATACTTGGACAACTTCATCTCCTAGTGATGTACATCAACAACCCCTGATCTATATTTGACTTTGACCTACATTTCCTCTTGAATTACTTAATTCCCCTTGGTTAACGTTTTTAATCAAGCTTGTACATGGAATACTCCTGGCCCTACACCAACCATACTTGGACAACTTCATCTCCTAGTGATGTACATCAAGAATCCCTGACCTATATGTGACCTTGACCTACATTTAACATTGAATTACTTACTTAATTCCCCTTGGTTAAGGTTTTTACTCGACCTTGGGTAAGCTTTTTACTCAAGCTTGTACATGGAATACTATTGTGCATACAGACACCATAATTGGACAACCTTTTCTCATAGTGATGTACATCAATAACCCCTGATCTATATTTGACCTTGACCTACATTTCCTCTTGAATTACTTACTTAATTCTCTTTGGTTAAGGTTTTTACTCAAGCTTGTAGATGGAATACTCATGGCCCTACACCAACCATACTTGGACACTTAGTGATGTACATCAACAACCCCTGACCTATATTTGACCTTGACCTACATTTAACCTTAAATTACTTACTTAATTCCCCATGGTTAAGTTTTTTACTCAACCTTGGTTAAGCTTGTAGATGAAATACTATTGTGCATACATACACCATACTTGGATAACTTTTTCTCATAGGGATGTACATCAATAACCCCAGACCTTTATTTTACCTTCACCTACATTTAACCTTGAATTATTTGGTTAATGTTTATAGTCAAGCTTGTATATGGAATACTTCTGGGCCTACATCAACCATACTTGGACAACTTCATCTCCTAGTGATGTACATCAATAATCCCTGACCTATATTTGACCTTGACCTACTTTTATCCTTGGATTACTTAGTTATCTCCCCTTGGTTACGGTTTTTACACAAAGCTTGTATATGGAATACTCCTGGGCCTACAGCAACCATACTTGGAAAACCACGCACCTACGTCCAAGGTCAAGGTCACTGTTGAAGGTCAAAGGTCAAACCTATTGAAATTCCCTTCCGATTTATATCTTCTACACCGATGCATGGATTATCAAATGGCTTGGCACAAATGTTTCTCATGATGAGAAGGTGTGTCTCGATCAATAACCACGCACCTACGTCCAAGGTCAAGGTCACAGTTGAAGGTCAAAGGTCAAACCTATTGAAATTCCCTTCCGCTCTATATCTTCTACACCGATGCATGGATTATCAAATTGCTAACCACGCACCTACGTCCAAGGTCCAGTTGAAGGTCAAAGGTCAAACCTATTGAAATTCCCTTCCGCTCTATATCTTCTACACCGATGCATGGATTATCAAATGGCTTGGCACAAATGTTTCTCATGATGAGAAGGTGTGTCGCAATCAATAACGACGCACCTACGTTCAATGTCAAGGTCACAGTTGAAGGTCAAAGGTCAAACCTATTGAAATTCTCTTCCGCTCTATATCTTCTACACCGATGCATGGATTATCAAATACCTTGGCACAAATGTTTCTCAGGATGAGAAGGTGTGTCGCGATCAAGAACCACGCACCTACATCCAAGGTCAAGGTCACAGTTGAAGGTCAAATGTCAAAAATATTGAAATTCCCAAATGGCTTGGCACAAATGTTTCTCACGATGAGAAGGTGTGTGGCGATCAATAACCACGCACCTACGTCCGAGGTAAAGGTCACTGTTGAAGGTCAAAGGTCAAACCTATTGAAATTCCCTTCCACTCTATGTCTTCTACACCGATGCATGGATTATCAAATGGCTTAGTACAAATGTTTCTCATGATGAGAAGGTGTGTCGCGATCAATAACCACGCACCTACGTCCAAGGTCAAGGTCACAGTTGAAGGTCAAAGGTCAAACCTATTGAAATTCCCTTCTGATCTATATCTTCTACACTGATGCATGGATTATCAAATTGCTAACCACGCACCTACGTCCAAGGTCACAGTTGAAGGTCAAAGGTCAAACCTATTGAAATTCCCTTCCGCTCTATATCTTCTACACCGATGCATGGATTATCAAATGGCTTGGCACAAATGTTTCTCATGATGAAGTGTGTCGCAATCAATAATCACGTACCTACGTCCAAGGTCAAGGTCACAGTTGAAGGTCAAAGGTCAAACCTATTGAAATTCCCTTCCGCTCTATATCTTCTACACCGATGCATGGATTATCAAATGCCTTGGCACAAATGTTTCTCAGGATGAGAAGGTGTGTCTCGATCAATAACCACGCACCTACGTCCAAGGTCAAGGTCATAGTTGAAGGTCAAAGGTCAAACCTATTGAAATTCCCTTCCGCTCTATATCTTCTACACCGATGCATGGATTATCACACTATGCCCAGGGTCAAGGTCACAGACTTGATGCGTTTGAAACCTCAAATATAGACTAGAATGGAATGGAATGGAATGGAATGGAATGGAATGGAATGGGTGGGGTGGGTGGGGTTGGGGCGGGGCGGGGCGGGGCGGGGCGGGGCGGGGCGGGGCGGGGCGGGGCGGGGCGGGGCGGGGCGGGGCGGGGCGGGGCGGGCGGGCGGGGCGGGGCGGGGCGGGGCGGGGCTGGGCGTGGCGGGATTGGATTGGATTGGATTGGATTGGATTGGATTGGATTGGATTGGGTTGGGATTGGGATTGGGATTGGGATTGGGATTGGGATTGGGATGGGATGGGATGGGATGGGATGGGATGGATGGGTGATGGGATGGGATGGGATGGATGGGATGGGATGGATGGTTGGATTGGATTGGATTGGATTGGATTGGATGGGATGGGATGGGAGGGGGAGGGGAGGGGAGGGAAAGGGAGGGGAGGGGAGGGGAGGGGATGGGATGGGATGGGATGGGATGGGAATGGGAGGGGAGGGAGGGGAGGGGAGGGGAGGGATGGGATGGGATGGGATGGATGGGATGGGATGGATGGGATGGGATGGGATGGGATGGGATGTGGGATGGGATGATGGGATGGGTGGGATGGGATGGGATGGGATGGGATGGGATTGGGATGGGATGGGATGGGATGGGATGGGACATGGGATGGGATGGGGATGGGATGGGATGGGATGGGATGGGATGGGATGGGATGGGATGGGATGGGATGGGATGGGGATGGGATGGGATGGGATGGGATGGGATGGGATGGGATGATGGGATGGGATGGGATGGGATGGGATAGGATGGGATGGGATGGGATGGGATGGGATGGGATGGGATGGGATGGGATGGGATGGATAGGGAAGGGAATGGAATGGAATGGAATAATAGAATGGAATGGAATAACAGAATGGAATAATAGAATGGAATGCAATAATACAATGGAATAATAGAGTGGAATAATAGAATGAATAATAGAATGAATAATAGAATGAATAATAGAATATAATAATCATGATAATAGAATGTAATAATATAATAGGAATAATATAATGGAATAATAGAAAAGAATAAGTAGAATAGAATAATAGAATAGAAGAATAGAATAGTGGAATAGAATAGAAGAGTAAGAGAATAGGAATAGAAGAATGAAGAATAGTAGAAGAATAGAATAGAGGAATAGAAATAAGATTAGGAATAGAATAGAGGAATAGAATAGAATATAATAGAATAGAATAATCGTTTATTGCTTAAGCCATGCTGGTTCCGGAGCACAATAGTAATTAACAAACATACAAGCAACATGACAATGCAAGCAAGATGATAGACAGTAGATATGAAAAGTAGTGTATGTGTACACTAAATAGCAGTTTTGTAAATACAAAGTTACAATGCAAGGTGGAGAGAGAGAGAGAGAGAGAGAGAGAGACAGAGAGAGAGACAGAGAGAGAGAGAGAGAGTAATTTATATGGAAAATTCAGAATTCACTTGAAAGGGTACGTTGAAATGTTGTCAATAGCCAAAGTATGATAGAAAATGTCCACTACTGATCGGACATACGCACATAATACGAATTCGCCTGCGTATATCTATCAATGTATATAAACAGTTAAGTTGACATACATTATAGATGTGACAATATTTCATTTCTCCTTTTAAATGATTTAACAATGAACGTTCCTAGGTTTCTTACTTTCCTTTGATTATTTGACTTGATCAAACTAAGTTCTTTAAACAAACTTGGGCACTGTCGGTAAAATGTATCTATATACTGCAAGCGTAAATCAGTGTACACAGCGCATTCAAATAGAAAATGATATTCATCTTCTAAAACGTTACATAGATTATATTTTCTGTTTTCAATGGGTATTTTGTTTGGCTTGTGCCATCTTCCTGTTTCTATAGCTAATCTATGTGAGGATACTTGTGAAAGAAACCCGAAAGCGTATAATTGTGAAAATGTCCAAATATGACTGATACTCAAACTGTGCAAACTGTCTGTAATACAGTTCTCTGCTAGATTCCACCTCAAATGGTAGTCTATCACGAATGATTAGACGAGTTATCACAATATTTATCAACATCAGAATAGTTTGACAGGTGGTCGCCATTGAAATAGTGTTGCTAAGAGATCGCACTGGAGTGACATTAAAAGCGCAAAGAAGTAATTTTTTATTTATAATCAATTATAATTATAACGCCGGATTTATTGCTTTAATTATTGAAAAATAATGAAATCAGCAGCATAAATATATATACATTCATGCAAAAATTGCTAATATCTTGTAATTGTGTTGGAACTATTTTCTTCGTAGAAAATATTATTTGTGTGATCCGTCCGGTATGACCTGATCAACCAGCTTGCAATCCGGTATGATAAAGTTTGCGAAACAGTAAAGGAGTGCATTAGAAATAGGTTAACCGCATTGTAGTTGTGAAATTTGCCGCGTATATCAGAAAATGATAGGTCGGAAAACATGTTTAATGTCTCCGCTAGCGCGTCATTAAACAGATTTTCTGACTTATCTTTGTCTTATATACGCCGCAAATTTCAAAATTACAATACAGTTAACCCAATATTCTATCTTACATGTTTGAATAACTTGAAATAATACATTCACGTACGTCTGCATCCGCATAAACAACTCGTTCGCTTCGTTTACTCGTTGTTTACGCGGAAGCCGACGTACACTCGTTTATTATTTTCCGCTATTACCAACTTATGATGGAATATTCTCTATATAATACTGAAACTAGATTTGCAAACGTAATCCCATCTACATGTACCACGAATTAACAACTAGTTCCCACGAAATGACAATTGGTTCCCTCAATTTAACAATTCGTTCCCTCGAATTAGCAATTCGTTCCCACGATATAACAATTCGTTTCCACGAATTAACAATTCGTTCCCGTGGGAACGCATTGTTAATTCGTCGGAACGAATAGTTAATTTGTGGGAACGAATTGTTAAATTGAGGGAACGAATTGTTATTTCGTGGAAACGAATTGTTATTTCGTGGGAACGAATTAATTAATAAAAAAAAGTATATGTCCCCTGCGAGGCTCCGTACATTCACGTCTGTATAAGGTCTTGCTGCTAAACGGACGTAAAGAAAACAATTCGAGCAATCCTTCCACAGGGGGCCGTATCACTGAACTTAGTTCGACTAAAATGTTCGTGAATGCAAAATTATGATACTCTGTACATTTCACATTATCAATGCTTTATTGTAAACAATTATAGGATTTACATGTATTGAGCATCGGCTGACGTAACACCATAATCAATCAATGTATATACACACGGTGTGTATAGTACGTCATGGGCACCTGCTATTTGGATAAGATGCACTGAATCAGTTGAGAAGATTCTGCACTTCAGACAATAAATTATTTACTACCTCAGCAAATACTGATTCACAAGCGATGTTGACGTGATGAAGCGCAGATACACCGGAAAATGTGATAGCAACACCTGCCGATGTCCCGTCCTCGTCGAATATATGTAGTCGTTTAGGAGTTATTTTCAGAAGACCTACATTTTCCTGGAATTAAGGAAGGATACTATTATAAAGTATGGAGGATTTGTGTCACCTGATTCAATGTACCCCGTCCAAATAGCAGGTGTCCTTGACGTACCATACCCACCGTGATATAATGCAGTGCACCCGTCCACGTACAGCCCCCGTCCTGTACACGTAGGACTTTGCTACTAAACGCAACTCAATCATTCTTCTCACAGGCATATTTGAGAGACGCCATGTGATTTTGTACCATCGGATATCTGCGTAATTTCATGAAATACGATTACAAATTGTACAATATTTGCTAAATGACGTCAAAAGTGGACACAATTTTCAAAATACATGCTATTCCGCATGTACTCTGAAAATTGTGTCAACGTTTTGAAAAATATCGTAACTTGTGTAAAGTTATTTAATGAAATTACGCGGATGTTCGTATTGTAGCAAACGCAAGCGGGCGGTCTTACGATTTGTTGTTGTGTCAGGATGGCGTATGGAGAGTCAATGGAAGATGTTTATTCAGGTATTCAGTTTATTATCTGAGTGTTATTCTACAACAAGCCCATGACGGGTACGGGTTACAATCAGGTGACGACTACTGGTCACTGGCGAGAATACGCCACATAGATGTTATCCCTTTGCTCCTATGAGCTGAACCAACCGATCCTAGCCATTTGGTTTGTATTTATAGGTTCTGAAACTGTACCACATGACGTCACTTGACCAGTCATGGTGCTTGGGCGTCGGGCAAGTCTGTCAAAAATGTCAGCCATCTTGCCAGATTTGCGAGATCGCCAGAAATGACGTCATCACCATGAGACTTTTGACAATTTCACACATTAAAACAGCTCAAAACCTATCTGGCACATCCCAAATATGTAGTTTGTATATTTATATTGGTATTTACACAGGTAATCAAGAGTGGTTTGGTGATTTGATAACTTTATAGGACAATTTTGATGCGGAGACGCTGGCATTTTCGCATTCAAAATTGAGCGCCACTTCGACTTGATTTTATCCTTAGAATCAACCAAAACAGGAATTTACAGTCTGAAACTTTGTGTAAATATTCGTCTTACACATTAATTATGATTTACAAACCAAACCTCGTGAGTATCTGATTAAATAGCCTTAATTTAGCAATTCTAATGTGCTTCTCAGGATCTGTCAGATTTGGCAGATCTGCCAAACATGGCCGCTGTCAGAGAGAAATCATGAACATGTCAACTTGCCAGACTTGGAATGTAAACAAATATAGGACAGATAGGCATGCAGGATGTGGGTCAGGACTCTCATAATATATTGTGTTTGTCTTAGTGAAAATGTGAAATTATATGCCTGAATTACCATTATATTAGCTACAGCGTGTAGATATGTCGATAATAATACCATATTTCGCTTGTCAAAATGAGTCGTGTACCCCACCCACTCACTTTGCATGAGGGTTATAATTACACTCAGGTTCTATTATGTTATAGTATATATAGAAGGTACAAAATCACATGACATTCTCCCATTTTGAACGGAGCCCCCGCAGGGGAGTACATGTATAATTCTTTTTTTTTATTAATTCGTTCCCACGAAATAACAGTTCGTTCCGTCAATTTAACAATTCGTTCGTCAATTTAACAATACGTTAACACGAATTAATACTTCCTTCCCACGAAATAACAATTCGTTCCCTCAATTTAACAATTCGTTCCCACGAATTAACAATTCCTTCCCTCAATTTAACAATTCGTCCCCACGAAATAACAATTCGTTCCCACGGGAACGAATTGTTAATTCGTGAGAACGAATTGTTATATCGTGGGAAAGAATTGTTAATTCGAGGGAACGAATTGTTAAATTGAGGGAACGAATTGTCATTTCGTGAGAACGATTTGTTATTTCGAGGGAACGAATTGTTATATCGTGGGAACGAATTGTTAATTCGAGGGAACGAATTGTTACATTGAGGGAACGAATTGTTATTTCGTGGGAACCAATTAAAAAATCCATGTCCCCTGCGAGGCTCCTTACATTTGTACATTCCCCTCTGTGTATGACATTGATGGTGATGAAGTCAGGGGCGGATCTGGAGGGGGGGGGGTTTCCGAGGTTGCAACCGCAACACCCCCCCCACACGTTCAGCCACTGAGTTTACATAGATCACAGTTTACCACCAGTTGGAGACTGAATTTAAATGCCGTAAAACACAGGAAAGTGAATTTCAAAGAACTCGAAAATAGGACAACCCCCTACATGTAGTTGCGAACAGTAACTCTTGCAATTATTCCCGTACCGTCCGTAGCTGGATTGCAAGTGTTACCTTCGCAACTCGACAAACCCCCCCCCCCCCCCCCCCCCCCTCCCCCCCCCCCCCCCCCCCCCCCCCCCCCCCCCCCCCCCCCCCCCCCCCCCCACCCCCCCCCCCCCCCCCCCCCCCCCCCCCCCCCCCCGTTCCCCAAATGCTGCATCAACTGCCTCTGGAAGTACATGCACATGTACTCGTATAGTGATCACGGTGATATGAAAATAAAATAAGACAAGCCATGTGATATTGTACCTAAAAAGATGTGCGATTTTTCATACAAAACAATTTACGAAATGTCCGTGAAAGACGTCGAAAGCTTACAAACTGTTCAGAGCAAATGCGGAATTTCGCATTTGCTCTAAGCATTTCGTCAATATTCGACATTATTGACATAAATAATGACAGTTCATGAAAAATTCACAGATCTTTTTCGGTATACAATCACACTGCTTGTCTTAACCCTTTGAACCCGAAAGCCCGCTATATCAGTTTATGCAAACAGTGCAGATCCAGATGAGCCGGGTCGAAACGAGCCGTATCCTCAGGATCTGCACTGTTTTCATATTTTTGAGAACAACAAATACCCCCTTTTTATAAATGGAATAGTCTGAAAATCATTTTGCGATTATTGGATTGATTGCAAAATTAACATATCGCAGCCCATTCCAGTTACTTTGAGGTGAAAGGGTTAAACGGGCGTGTGCTCGTACGGGAAAACGTTTATTTTTTTGATTTGTAAATTCCAAGTGCAAGTACAAAAAGTACAAAACTCTTTATTCACTCAGTCCATACAAAATGGCATCAGGTACACATTAATAGCATGTGATACACGAGGCAAACAATAATACGACAACGTTAATGTGGATGGGGGAGGGTCTTCCAAATACATTCTTAATTTTTCTTCGTACAGATACATGTACAACCGAATGTAATGGAACATACACACTGACTACCTATATTCTCTCTACCACTGTGAGCGCCATTACACGAAATGTAATGACTTCATCATGACGTCATAATATGTATCATACGTATTATGTCCCAAAATGGCGAGGTGTCTATGACCATGTGAGCCACTCACTTGCAGAATCCGACCTTTAACTAGGTACCTATTAGTTGCGGATAATGATACCCTTTTATGGAACACCCTGTATGTATGTTGAATCAAATTATTGAGATCAGTGGAGCTATGTTGCAATTGTGCGATGGGTATGTGGTGACTGTAAACAATATCCCTGTTTGGTTTCCAGTGTTATAGAGAATAGTAGGTTAGTGCCATGAATCGGAAAAAAATACCTGGCAAGGCTTAGGAAACGGATGGGCGATGCTCTGTCGAGCACATCCCGTTTCCGTGCCGCACTAACCAACTATTCTATTTATCCTGTCAACACTACAAATAGCTTTAAAATGCAAAAATAACCCCAGCCGCATCCTGAAAGTCGGTGAATCGACTCGGATGACAACCGCACATATTCATACAAAGTGATTAGGTCGTATTGACAGGATATCAGAAATATTTCACGGTACATACGCACTGTGTTTACGGGATAAATTACATTATACAAGATACAGAAGTGTTAAACATAATATCAGGTATGTCAATTGACCCTTTAACCCCTACATGTAAATATCGGACATAGATATTTTTGTAATATATTGTGAAAAGTTTCGATGTTCTGATGGGGAATTGTTAGAAAAGCAATATGTGAAAGATTATTAACAAAAACTGCAGGTCTATATTGGTTGTTGTGGACTGGCCATACTCCAAGTATAACACGACCGACTTACGTGTTGAACTACCTTATGTGCATGTTCTTACCGGAGACCGGTGGGACTGTCTGTAATATTAGGCTAAAATTAATCACATCGCTAGCGCTCGTGTCAGTCGCACCCATACAAGGCAAGCATGGTGTTATTTAACAGGAAATAATGTCCGGTTACATTTACGTGTCAAATGTACCTGTTCATTCGCAAGCAATACCGGAGGTCGTGGGTTAAATACATGTAGGCATACTGACATCGTGTATGCCCATCCCACCGGCATTGTGGATGAGACTTGTAACTAAGATCCAGTTTCTATATGTGGCTGTGACTGGAGCAATGGGGCTTATGGGATGTGTAACCAGGGTAGCTCATGATCAAATAGCACACTCCTGAAGTCTGATAAAAATATATGTTGCTTGTTACAAGCATGTAAGATTTTTTATTAATTGAATGGCAAACATCGCAGATCGTGATCAGACTATGCGGATGCACAGGCTGATCTGGATATACGCTGGTCGCAAAACCCATAAGCTCCATTTCTCTAGTCACAGCCACAATAGTATAAGTCTACCTGTTGCGGGAATGTTGAACCGGCTTATAATTTTTTCAACAGACAATATGTAGATGATATTTCATGGCCGATTATTTATAACATATCTATGTTTAATTAGGCTTCGCTGGCCGTGTCGCTTCCCATGCGTGTACCAAGTTTTAATTTCTACAGTAGGTTTATGTGGGTAGGAAGGTAACTTAAATAGAAAATATTAACTTGGTACACGGGTGGTCTGGGTACTAAATTCATGAAAGTATAGAATAAAATGTCAAGAAAATGTCCATTTCCGGTTTCATGACAGTTTCGCACCTATAGTATGCAGCTACCGTTCATAAATTGGGAAACATATGCTGATTATCACAGGCAAGAGAGTAAGAAAACATGTTCACATTCGTCTTATGATAAGACAACATTATTGTTGCAATTATTAAAATATACTTTGTTAATTTTTGTCACCATTTCAGCATTCAATTGTTGTTGCAGACGCGCGAAAACGCGTCAGCTAATGAAAACCCGACTTTCCAAATTATCCGACCAATGATAACAAATGCTTCCAGCGGGAAGGAATTTCTGTCAGCCAATCAAAACAAGACATTGAGAAACATTTGGGATCATGATCGGCACTTTTTTCTTAAACTGTGGTTTGGGTCCAAATTAGGGTTTAGGCTTTTTATTGGATTACGACCTCAAACGACAGTATCTGGCCAAACGCACAATAATTGCTCAAACTGGGGTTTGGGAGCCTAAATCATGGTATAGACGGCCAAACTGGAGCTTAGTGAATTATTGTGCATTTGGCAATACTAAACTAGGGTTTGGGCAGTCTAAACTGGAGTTTGAGCTCAAACCGTGGTTTAAGCTATCAGAAACCCTAGTTTGAGAGTGTAAACGGTGGTTTCTGCCGCCAAGTGCACTGCACACCAATTGCTCAAAACATGGTTTAAGAAAATACTATTCCTGACTCACGGAGAATTGCAGCTAACACCGACTTGTATTGTGTGAATTAGTGCTCGGGAGAGATTTACTCTCGCTGATATAAGTTTAAATGCAGAACAATATGGTTAAACATTTATATGACACGATATAAATATAGGTCACGTGCATTGAATAGTTGTAAATTAATAGGAGATCTACTCAAACCGCCGCTTATTTTTAGGCTCGTAGATATTGAGATTGTAAGCAAAACAGATTACATGTACACATATAAAGATATAAACAATAGTGATAACATTCATAACACACAATTATATCCGACATGCATGCACATGTACAATGTGAAGTGTTTGGGTATGACTTTGATATAATATCATGATGTATGTACAAGTTCGATTCTACGGAGCCCCGCAGTGGACGTAAACACGGGATCGAATTGTTAATTCGTAGGAACGAATTTTTATATTGTGGGAACGAATTGTTAATTCGTATTAATAAAAAGAAAAGTCATGTCCTCTGTGGGGCTCCGTACGATTCAGTGTTACATCCCTTGCTTCAGTTTTATGCCATGACACAGGTAACAAGCCATGAATAGTTGTTTACCTTGACATACATACATGTAGCAGGCTATGCTTTCCCAAAATGTATCTTCTACGTACATGTATTACATGTCTTTATACGACCATGTGTACAACGCATATACATATACACATATGTGTACAACGCAGATACAACGCATATCTACAATAATAATCAGTGGAATGATTCGTGTAATATAACAGAGACACCAGCACAACATATTTCATTTTTCACCCGGCCTGTCTCAGATGTAAAATGTGTTTTGCCAGCCCGCATCATAGAATGCTCCCCATGCCATTCGGTGATATAACCACTGTAGATGTTCAACTCCGTAATACTATATGGACATACAAATAGGAACACTTAATGTAAAAGGGATAAGGGGCAAAAAGTAAACGAATGCAGGTTTTTCAATGGCTTAAAGACAATAACAACAAGAAAACCATTTTACGAATGCCAATAAACTAGAATGGGAAAAAGATTGGGGAAACATTACGTATTTTAGTGGTCTTTTTAGCAATAAAGAGGGTGTAGGAATATTAATAAATCCAAATTTAAATAAATAGTTATTCAGAAATTATACCATGTAGGATACAGGTTCTAAAAATAAGCATATCAGAAAACGATTATACAATAATTAACGTGTATGGACCTAATAATGACAACACTGCCATATATAAAAACAAATGGAAGATTACATAAAAGAACATGAAGGGGAAAATTTAATTGTAGGTGGGGATTTTAATCCCGTTTTAGAACCAGAAATGGATAAGAAAAGTGGTAACGAATAGACAAAATCGATTGAAACTTAAAATAATTATGGATAATTAAGCTATGCGACATATGGAGAATACTAAATCAGAAATCGATAAAATATACATGGCATTCTAAGGCTAGGCCAATAATGTTTTGCCGACTAGACTATTTTCTCGTTTCGGAAAATTTATTAAACAGAGGGTGAAATTGTGAAAAATCTTACAGGTACAAATCGGATCATTCTATGGTTAGTTTTAAACTACAAATATCAGACGTTAAGAGGGGTCCTGTGTATTTTAAATTAAATAACAGCTTGATTCTTGATGTAGAATATCAACAAGTAATACGCAAATCTATAACCGACATCGCAAAATTGAATCCAGATGCAAACCCCAATACATTATGGGAAATAATAAAAGGAACAATACGAAATGAAACAATAAAGTATGCAACACGTAAAAAACGAAATAAAAAAGCAAGAGAAATAGATCTTTTAAAAGAAATTGAAAACTTAGAAATAAAATTAATGAATGACCCGATAAATAACGACATAATTTTCCGTATTAAAAATATCAAGATAGAATTAGAAAATATATACGAAAAACAAATGCATGGCATTATGTTACGATCGAAAGCAGAATGGGTTGAAGGTGCTGAAAAATATGAAAATTATATAAAAATCTAGAAAAACAGAACTCCGAATCTAAAACAATTTTAAGATTAAGTGTAAATGGGAAGGATATGACAGAGCCATCAGCAATATTGGCAGAGGAAGCGAATTAGCATACATTACGCAAACACGTCTTATTTGGAATTAATAAATCTGTGAACTACTTTCGGCAAGGGAGATAATCAATATCACGCGAACTATTTTCATACGAGCCAAGCGGATTGTTCTGTTTATTAGTATATATAGTTTTAATCTATCTCCTGTGATATATAATGATGCATTACTTCGATATGTTATGGGTACTAATACATGTTGTTTCAATAGCGTATCTCTGTAACGGTATCGTTGTAGATGGAGTTGCAAATAATTTAATAATTATTACGTTCAAATGGTTGCGTAATACCGATAGCACTTCTGTATAAATTTAATAGTCGTAAATGGCGCAATAGTCGCGAGGTTAAGGTCGCCGACTTGTATGATTTAATTAGCGATTCCCGAAAGGGTCGGGGTTCAAACCTCGACTTGGTATATATTTTTTTTCTCCATATATATTATTTTTGCCATTTTAATATATTCACAATTTTATGATTTTAATAAAAATAGCTATAAATATGTTTTTTTAAGTTTGCGGTACTGTCTATACCATATAATTTTTTACTGTCTCAAATCAATTTTTTTGGCCGTCACAATTAATTAATTTTCGGACAGCAAACATTTTTTTATGAATTTGAAATAATTATTGTCCTCCATCTGATCACAACACTGTTGGAACTGCGCGCAATAGTCGTGAGGTTAAGGTCGCCGACTTCAATGATTTAATTACCGATTCCCGAAAGGGTCGGGGGTTCAAACCTCGACGTGGTATATTTTTTTTTCTCCATATATATTATTTTTGTGATTTTAATATTTTCACAATTTTATGATTTTAATAAAAATACCTATAAATTGATAGAAACTTACCAACAATGAAAGTGTCTGTCTTTAAGTAATATATACACAGACAGTTTGTTACTGTTTTTTTAAGTTTAAGTAATATATACACAGACAGTTTGTTACTGTTTTTTTAAGTTTGAGGTACTGTCTATACCATATAATGTTTTACTGTCCCAAAATCTATTTTTTTGGCTGTCACAATTAATTAATTTTCGGATAGCAAACATTTGTTTATGAATTTAAAATAATTATTGTCCTCCATCTGCTCACAACAACTGATGATCCGATTAGAGAGTAATACCGTTTACGCGTAACCAATGTTAAATATACATTGTTATTTTTTTATGACTTTCGTAGTTTTTACCGAGAAATTCAAACCGTTTCTATTATTATGGAACATAATATCATGATTAGCACACCGTTTCATTAAACTGGGGCTACTCAGGGAATGGGATCACACGGTCTATTGTTTACACTGGATTAATGGCGGCCCCCATGAGGTCTCGGGTAAATCTTATTTTTAAATAATACGACTGTGGTTTCTTCCTTTTAGTGATGACCATGTTCCAGCCGTTAACACTTATTTAGCAGTATTACTTATGTAGTTAGTCTGAACATTCTGCAGAGAAATTTGAATTGGACGGAAGCGAGCGTTGTTTAAACTTCGTCCGGTTCATATGCACAGGTCAAAATATGAACTGAAAATGGCGCTTTGTGTGACAGAAATCCGTACGCGGACGAATGAAAAAAAAAATTTGTTATAAATATCACATATAGCGAAACAGCGGTAGCATCTACTGTTTTAATAATATGCATACATATTGTAATTAATGTTTAATAGTGATATACTTATGAATAATATACGATACTATGGTTTATACTCCAGCACTATGTTTTAAGGCTGTGTGATTTGCCTCAATATAAGCTGGATTAATTAATACTTATATTCATGCACTTCATGAGAACATCAATACATTTAAAATATACAAATATTACTTAAAGGGGTACCGATATGATACATTTTAATAATATAAATATTGAAAATACACATTACAATCGCTTACAACATAAGTTATTGATCGAAAATAGTCACTTCATCGTGACCTATTTGACCGCATTACCTATTGCGCGGGTACCTCATCATACCCCCTGTTTACATATGTAACTGGGGGTATAGTGAGGTACGTTCGCTAATACAATGTTTGCGTAATGAAAAAGTATACACTAAAAAAGAAACATCCGAGACTACACTCAGCTTTTTTCCACTGAACGACAACAAAAAGATAACACATGCTGAAAAGCAACAGTGTGAAGGTCATCTAACAGAATATGAATGTGGTATTGCTTTAAAAGAGATGAACAACAATAAAAGTCCTGGGTCAGATGGCATAACATTTGAATTCTATAAAATATTTGGAAAGATTTAAAATCTTCGTATCTTCTAAAGTCTTTAAATTATTCTTTTGAATCTGGTAATCTCACTGATCTTCAGAAACAAGGTATAGTCACACTGTTACCGAAAAGAAGACAAAAAACTGTATTTATTATTCAACTGGAGACCTATATCATTACTAAATGTAGATTATAAAATGGCTACACAATCTATTGCCAATAGATTACAAAAAGTTTTCTCATCTATAAGTGATGCTTCGCAAACTGGTTTTATAAAGGGAAGATATATTGGAGAAAATATGTTTAGTCTTTTATTTGAATCCATAGAATATTTGAATGAAACAAATGAACCAGGGTTGTTATTTTTTTGCCGACTTTGAAAAGGCATTTGATAGTGTTAATTTAACTATTTTAATTTTGGAGATGATTTTATTAAATGGATTACTTTATTTTATACCAATGCAAAAAGCTGTGTATGCAACAATGGTCACCTCTCAGAATTGTTCGACATATCCCGCGTCAAGTACGTCAAGGCTGTCCCCTATCCCCATATCTTTTCATAATAGCAATTGAAATATTATTGAAATGCATTCAAAATAATGCGGATATAAAGGGAGTGAACATATACAATCAAAATATTAAAAACACTATGTTCGCAGATGAGGCAACTTTTCTTACTGACGGTTCAGAGCTATTACTTAGAAACCTTGTATAGACTAAGGATGAATTTTCAAAAATTTCAGGACTGCTGTTAAATATAAAAAAGTCGACAATTCTTCGAGTAGGACCCTTAAGAAAATCGTCTATACATTACCTGTCCAATAAAACATTTGCATGGGCTTCAGATAAAGCTCAAACGCTAGGAATTACGTTTTCAAATAGTGCAAATGTGATCCACCAGTAAAATATTGATCCGAAGATAAAATAATTTGAAAATTGTTTAAACAAATTGAAACACAAATATATAACATTGATAAAGGAAAGTTAAACGTACTGAAAACATTCGCTATTCCAAAATTAATATATCCATTAACAGTTAGTCAAACACCTTCAGAAAACATTATAAAACATATCAAGATAAAGTTGAAAATGGTGGAAAAAATATGGTTGACATAGACTGTTTTATAACCTCCGTAAAAGCAAGTTGGATTAAACGACTATGTGATGTGAAAAATACCGGTATATGGAAAAATATATATATAGAACAATTAAAGATTTATGGTGGAATCTTTATTTTTGAATGCAATATTAAGAACGATGATGTAAAACATATTCAGTCACGTTTATTAACAATATACTTAGGGCATGGACGAAAATAAATGTATCAGAACAAAATAATATCATATAAAAATATATTAACTCAAACACGTATCGCAAACACTGTTTTATAATAAATGGCATGAAATAGGCATAAGGAACATTGAACATTTTTATGATTTCAGGATAAAATAGTTGTATAGATTCCAAGATTTTGCTGATCTATATTCTATTACAAATACAGATTTTTTTTAAATACTACACTTTAATAAGATGCATACCGACACGATGGGTTGAACAAATGAAAGCAGAAAATATTAATACAGCACAAAATAAACAAATGTTACTAGATAAAATAAAAAATAATAAATCTACAAATAAAAACATTATATAACATTCAACGGGAAAAAATGAAGACCAAACCCATCAAAGCAGAACAAAAATGGGCCAATGTTTCTCCAGACGAAACTCTTAACTGGAAAAAATATATTTAAATAATATACAAAGCACAATAGATACAAGACATAGGAGTTTCCAGTACAAACATTTAATGAGAATTATAGGAACCAATAAACATATGGCCAGATGTAATATAGTAGATTCAAGTATCTGTGATTTCTGTAACATGCAAATAGAAACAGTCAATCATCTCTTTTGGGAATTTACTGTGATTCAAAGTTTTTGGTCACAAATTAGCAGGTTTTTAACAGAAAAAGGTATCCCAAAAGAAATAAATTGTTTAAAAACTTCTTTCGGTATAGTTGAAATAGGTGCACATGTCCAACAAACGCAATTTATTGTTCTCTCTTAGAAAAATATTACATATTCAAATGTAACTACAAGTAAAACGAGTTGGCCTTTAACAATTGTGTACCTTTACTTGAAGCATAGTATCAAGATTAAAGAAATAATAGCTCAAAGACAAGATCAATTGGATAAACACAACAATAAGTGGGAACACATTAATATCTAATACGTATATATATACGTATGTGGGTGTGTTTTAAGCAGGACGGTCAAAATTAAGAAAACAAATGTATTAGCCTTATGTTAAATCGTAGCATCGGGTGACAAGGGGCTGCATCATGTGTAAGGGCAAATCGTTCATGTCTGTATCACTTGATTGTCACGGGCTGGAAATTCATCCATTCCTTCTTGTTTATCTATGTTGTACTTCTTTTCATCCATCTCAGTCTTCTTATTTATAGGGACGTAGTAAATCTTTTTATCGTATTATTTTATTTTTTTCTCATATCACTTAGTTTTCCTTGATCTCCTCCCCCCCCCCCCCACTCCAATTTTTCTCATATTTCTATATTTGTGGATGTGGTTGGAGAAATGGCGTTTATGAGGTATGTAACCAGTGTGGCCCCATATCATCCTGCGCATTCGCGAAGCCTGATTACGGACTAAGCTGTATAGCCCTAGAGACAACAAAAACACCCATCATGTCCCCAGCATACAATATCTGCCATGATTAAACCACATGGGATGCGTTAGCGTAAGATCCTTTTTGCTTCCGACGTCCCATAAACCTCTTTCCTCCAACCGCTGCCACACAAGCTGAATATATTGTTGTTGTTTTTTTTTGTATATGCACAATACAAATGTATCATGCCATGATCATATATGTAAATGTATAATTGTATGTTTGTTCTGTAAAGTATTGAGAAATAAAATATTGAATGACAAAAATAAATTGAGATGGTTTAAACTGTATAACATGCCCAAGACTCCACATTGAAAGACTGAGCCGCAGTCGTAGGGTCAGTAACTTTAGTATGTATAATAACCACCCGCCGCTACTCCAGAATCTACGGGAAACACGTCTGGGTGAGGTTTGGGATTTGCCAAGTAGTTACATTTATGTGCAGACAGATCTGACGACGGGTAGTTTTCCGGAGTCGACAAATTGGAATGCTTGGTCAAATATTTTGTAAGTCCACTTAACTCTTGTTTCACCGTATCCATTGCCTGTGTTAAATCCTGTAAAGCCGAAGTATTGGTTTCGTGGTTGATAATAGACTCTGAATCCGACCCATCCGTTTTAGAGCTCGTGTTAACTTCCACTGTATCAGCTTCCAAACGGTCTTTATTCTGGTCATTTAACGCAGTCCTTCCCATTCGAGATGTACCGTATGCAATGCTGCCAATCTCATTATATAATTGCTTTATAGGTGTATCATCGTCAGTGCACGAAGCTGAATCGTCTTGAAGACATGCCGTTACATCTGATGCATCGCTAGTTCGGGTTACTTTAACATGTCTCGCCATTGCAATCAGTGCTTCAGTTTCCAGGCGTAATGTATTGTTATCTGAAAAAAATGTATCACAATAATACAATCAATACATGTATATTATGAGAGAATGCCAGGTTAATGTATTATGATATCATGTGTACATGTATCAGGCAAGGCTTGAGAACGCATAGGAATTTCTAGCTTTACTGAAAAATTGTTATCGTGCAAATGTCTTGCCGGTTATATTATTGTTTACAATGCATCATTACACTGACAGCATATGGGAATGTCTCGTCATGTCATTCGACCAATGGGGCATCAGTGAAAATAGTTGTAACCCGGATATGCTATGACAATTTGTTAGCAGCCAGTGTGTATTCAGTAAACGCATAGCGAGTTCCAAGAACCCGACAGCATACCTGCTTTAAGCTCGCCATGCTCTTTGTGCAATGTTAATATGTTCTGCCTTAAACTTTTTTCTTCCTTCTGTGTTTGCACCTTCTTGCTCAACGATGCGACTTCCGCCTTCAGGGATATTATGATGAATTGTGGGTCATCCTGCATAAATGGCATTCGAGGCGGCACTGGTGGCAGTTCTTCATATTCTATAGTTAATGACAATGGAAAAACAATAGTTTAAGAGCAATACAATGACTATTTTCTTTCTTTAAATGATACAGTTGTACGAGATGAATAATGCCCAAATTCCGAAAGAAAGCAACATTCTTAATAAATTACAAAGGTTTGATATTTGTAATTAGTTAAACTATGCGCGTTCCAATATGGTGCCATTGATGATCAGATTTGTTATGTCCACATGACGACAGTCAGTGTAGAGTGTATTATTTTACATTATTATACCTCATCGTAATTACTAGGCATATCATTGGCCAGATTGCTGTCACATGGTATTAAACAATTTGGGATATCCCCCTTTCGTGTATATTGCCGTGGGATATTGAAAATATCCCCGACTGCGACCGAAGACACCCGATACACATTACGGAAATAATCGAGCACTGTGGCGTAGGTAATATTGAAGGCATTTGCCGTACAAGTCCTTGACATTGTAGGGGTCGACGGTTCGAGCCCCACCACCAGCATATTTGTTTATGCTTTTATACGCCCGTTTGAAAAAACGGGACGTATTATGTATTCATCTTGTACGGGCGGGCGTGCGGGCGGGCGTGCGGGCGGGCGGGCGGGCGGGCGGACGGGCGGCAGGCACAGCTTGTCCACGCAATAACTAGAGTACCACTTGACGGATTGTAAGCAAATTCGGTATTCATGTTTATCACGACAAGACGAAGAAGCCTATTGATTTGTCTTGACTTGTCTCCCCTTGGCGGTCATTTTTATTTTTCACACTCTGTATCGTTGTCCACGCAATAACTCAATTTCTACTACACCGCTCGTAACTAAATTCGGATTATATTTTTAACACGGTAAGACAAAGAAGCCCATTGATTTTCAAAAGTTTCCGATAACTTATCTCCCCTTGACGGCTGTTTTTATTT
Organism: Conchocele bisecta; assembly: GCA_029237695.1. Lineage (NCBI taxonomy): Eukaryota > Metazoa > Mollusca > Bivalvia > Lucinida > Thyasiridae > Conchocele > Conchocele bisecta. The sequence goes on from CM055274.1 coordinate 52,630,732, forward strand.
TTCTGACTAGTATCCTTGTCCACGCAATAACTCAAGTTCTACTTGACGGATCGTGACCAAATTCAATATACACGTTTATCACGACAATAACCCTATTAATTTACAGTGATTAAATCTTCCCTTGTTAACTGGCCTTGCCTCGACGGGCGTATATTGTGACCTTCTGCACTCTTGTTTCTATTCAATTTATTATTATTATCAATATATTGTTCTATTTACTTTGCAAATTTAACATTTGATCAATATTTTACTATGAATTTTTAATATTAAATTAAAAGAAAAATGAGTGGGTGGGGTGGTAGGCCTATAAAAACGAAGAAAAAATGGGAATATTTTAGTTTGAATATTTCTATGACTTATTAGATTATGTATGTGTAATGACCCAAATCACATGGGCAGAATAATATCCGAAAAGATACTACCGAATGAATTTGACGTTGCAAACACGCAGTGGTGATGTCAGAATTTACGTAATTTCTGCCGTCATAACTTTATGACGTTTTACATACACATACTGTTTTAAATTGTAATGAAGCGTTAGGAAATTTGGACTGAACATGTGCATGGCAATGACACATAATTTCGTTTGCAAAGGCTTAGATGCTCAGAATTAGCGGACACCATTGTACTTTCAAAATACGCGATCTTCAATGTTTATGCCTTTTATTTATGTCCTTGTAGATCTATATGCTGTAAAAAATAATATTCGGTATAATAAATTATATAATAAGCAGCTCATTTGGTTGAATAAACGTTCTGTAATCAATTAAAATGAATAAGAATTACCTAATGTTTGGCTGCTTGTATCTGTTGTATGTTCGTCAGTAGATGGATGTATATAAGCAGCGTCACGCGCACCAACATACTCATTCATATATGTATCACATGGTTTCTTCAAAGCACCTGCAATACAGTTTGCATTTAAACCAACGAAAATATCATTGTTTATGTTTAATTAAACACAAAGACGAAAGTGATGCCAAAACGATGTGTATACGTCATGATAAGCGTTGATAACAAACGACACGGCATGCTCAAATAGTTGTGAGCTTGGTACGTTTTGCCGTACATAAAAACAGTTTATATGCATATCGTTGTACAAAACTATCGTTGTTTACTTCTTCAACACATTTTCGCTGTAGATCTGACAGCCTGGGAATGTAATAAAATCGCTTAGTGTACTATCGTACCTTTACGAAACAGTGGAGGAATGTAGTGAATTACTATAAGACTAAACGCCATAGCGTTATAAACAGTGAAACTAGACAATGTATAGGAAAAACGGGTATCAGCATACCATATCTTCATCCCTCTTGATTTAACTTTGAATATCAATATGAATAACTAAAAATATGAATGGTATATTTAACAAAAATAGCGTTTAAAATGCTAATTATTTTTTTGAATAATCGATTATTGTTTTTATTATTCTTTTAATTTATCAGGTCACCCATAGGGTCATATATACACATATGTTAACAAAACTGATATAAATCTTCACTAAGAGCTATTTTGTCTACGTTTGTGTTCACATTTGATCAATATCTGAAACGCAGGGCTTTAAATACACAATCATAACAATAGCCAATGAAATACTTACACAATTTACTGGATGCTTGTCCTACGGCTTCAGAATCTTCAAGTGTAATTTCCCAGCATTCAAAATTCTTAGCGACATCTTTCATCCCACATTCCTTCATTGTATTTACAAACACGTTGTACCAGTTATCCGACTTTCGATGTAACTTGTCTATCATCATTACGTTTGCTGCTATCTGACCTCGTTTGTTCTCTTCACATTCTATCTCTTCCTTGTCCATTACGCTGATGGCCTCCTCTTGATACAGATGGTCTAGAAACTCAGCGGTATTCATTCTGTTTATTATTACTGGCTCGAATATTTTAACCATCTTTTTTTGCATTGTAAAATCGACTTCAGTCTTGCCTGTCAGCAGGTTGGAGACATACTGATAACCTTTAAGGAAATACAAAATGAAAAAGGTAGGGTAGGATCATTAACACACTCGTCTATATATTACCTGCATCAGAAAACATTTGCATGGACTTCGGACAAAGCTAAAACGCTAGGAATTACGTTTTCAAATAGTGCAAATTTGATCACCAGTACAATAATCATCCGAAGATAAAATAATTTTAAATTTGTTTAAACAACTGGAAACACAGATGGCTCACATTGATAGGAAAAGTAAACGTACTAAAAAAAAATGCTATTCCAAAATTAATATATGCATTAACAGTTATCCAACACCTTCAGAGAATATTATAAAACATATCAAGAAAAAATTACAAACTTATGGGATTATAAACCAGATAAAATAAAACGAGAGACAATAACAAAAAGTTATGAAAATGGTGAAATAAATATGGTTGACATAGACTATTTTATAAACTCCTTCACATCAAGTTGGGTTAAACAACTACATGTATGTGATGAGAAAACTACCTGTATGTGGAAAAATATACGTAGAACAATTATAGAAGTGTATGGTGGAACGTTTATTTTTTATTGCAATATTAAAGACGATGATGTAAAACATATTCACCCAAGTTTATAAACAATATACTTAGGGCATAGTCGAAAAAAAATCAAACTTTATTAACTCAAACACGTATCGCAAACACTGTTTTATAAGAAATGGCATGAAAAAGTCATAAGGAACATTGCACATCTTTATGATTTCAGGATAAAAAAATGTTTTATAGATTCCAATATTTTGCTGATCTATACTCTATTAGAAATACAGATTTGTTTTAAAGGCTACTCTTTAATAAGATGCATACCGACACGATGGAAACATGAAAACAGAAAATATTAATACAGCACAAACTAAACAAATGGTGCTAGATCAAAAAAAAAGTAGTAAATCTACAAATGAAATATTATATAACATTCAAAGGGAAAAATGAAGACCGAACCCTTCAAATCAGAACAAAAATGGGCCAATATTTTTCCAGACAAAACTCTTTACTGAAAACAAATATATTTAAATATACTATGCAAAGCACAATGGATACAAGGCTTAGACGTTTCCAGCACAAATATGTAATGAGAATTATAGGAACCAATACACATATGGCCAGATGTAATATAGTAGAATCAAGTATCTGTGATTTCTGTAGCATGCAAATAGAACATTCACTCATCTTTTGTTGTGAATTTACTGTGATTCATAGTTGTTGGTCACAGGTTAACAGGTTCTTAACAGACAAAGGTATCCCAAAATAAATATGTTGTGAAGACTTCTCTTGGAATAGTTGAGACAGGTGCACATGTACAACAAACGCAATTTATTATTATCTTAGCCAAAAATTACATATTCAGATATAAGTATAAGAAATAATGTTGTGCACTACTTGGAGCATAGTATCAAGATTGAAGAACTAATAGCTCAAAGACAAGATAAATTGGATAAACACAACAGTATGAGGTATATAACGAGTGTAGCCCCAGACCAGCCTGCGCATTCGAGAAGCCTGATTAGGGACTACGCTCTTTAGCCATCCAGACAATAAAAACATCCATCATGTCCCCGGAATTCTATATCTGCCATGATTAAACCACAGGGATGCGTTAGCGGATTTAGGTCCGTTTTGTTTCCAAAGTCCCATAAACCATTTTCCTCCAATCGCGGCCACATGCTGAATATATATATTTTTTTTTTTATTTTGTATTTTTATAAAAAAAAAACACATTCTCATGCCATGCTTGTAAATGTATAATTGTATTTTAGTTCTGTAAAGTATTGAGAAATAAAATGTGGAATGACAAAAAAAAAGTGCAGAATCACAGCACTGCCAATAAACATATTGTATATATATATGTAGTTGCGATACATGTACTATGTTCTTCAGCATTGTTGTATGGGCGACTGTACCTGCTACAGTGTCAATATACATGATCACAATATCACTTCCAGTTGATGTCATGTTAGCCTCCCTAATGTATTAATTTTGTAATGAACCACTTGACTAGCAATACAATAATGCATGCGTATAAGTACATTTAATACATCAATCTACGATAAAATACTGAGTGTGCGCTTTAATTTACTCCATTATTTGTTGGTTGAAATAGACGTAGTGCCTTTAATAGCATGACACTCATTGTACCGAATTATGTTAAGGAACTATTTGGTCAAGCTCGGTCATAATAAATCCAAAACGGTATGCGATACTTTATGCTTCGAAATACACTTACCCACAGTGTTCAGGGCATTTACGAATGTGCGCCATTTGCCAGGCTCATTACTTTCCTCTATTATGTTCAGCAGGCGGCGTACAGCATCACGTGGGGACTCTAGTGCTAGTATACCTTCTCTGTCCTCTGCAGTACAGACACATACTTATAGTAGGTAGTATTCAGTATATTTAGAGGTAGGTACATGGTAATGAGACTTTCCATTCTAATTCTCCCTACTGACGTTTATGACGTCATTGACGTTGCCAGAGGAAACGAGTGATGAGGAGTTGCCACGACGTCGCCATTTTGGTTAACAGTCATAAATTAAAGCTTCCACAATAAATGATTTAAATGGAACACACAAGCGGTGTTATTACATTCCTGGCGTGCGCATAACTTGCGCACCAAATTCTGGTAGCAGAGCGAGGTTATTTTGATCCGTAGGTGAGTAAGTAATCGTAATATCGTGACATTATCTAAATACAGAAATGAAATGGCAAATATTCGTTCGCACACAGAAATCGAAAAAGTCCAATCGACGACGACGACAGCAACTTCGTGATGGACTTTAATATACAAGAAGAACAACTGAAGATGGAGAAAGCGAAAGCTAAATCGAATTTTACACGATGTCGACACCGAGTTCTACGACTAATCGATAATGAAGATTTACCGAGCAGGCGAGTCGTCAGGGAGGTATGTGAGAAGTTGGACACTTGCATTGAAATCGCTACGGGTGTAATGTTGCGATTATCAGATCTATATTCGTAATTTAATGAATCGGAAAAATGTAAACTAATGATGTAAGAACTAGGAAAGGTAGAAAGTGAATTTTCAGCTGCCAGTGATTCTGCACGTGACTATTTGGACTCTAGAAGAGACGACCAATCCAGTGTAACTTCGGAAACGATGCACATAGACTTGCTCCGTGAAATTATAATCACTGATAACGAAGAGCACCAGAAACGGACGGGAACCCCGGAGGTAAGGTTTCATGATATCAGTAATACTTGTAACCCGTATCTGATTGAAGACAATTGATATAGCGCAGAAAGCGCGAACTCCAAAAATATCGGACGTACTCCAAATCTGAATTACATGCACGACCAAAGCTCAAACACTCGATCTAGTCATTGGGCAAATAGTGAGTTTGGATTGCTATCAGAAAACTCAAGAGTACCAAGAGTCCCAACTACGCAGAATACTTTAAATACTTCGGCAATTAAGGCAAACACTATGCCGCTTGCGACCGGAACAATGCCGTCAATAGGTCGAGATCTTTGGAAGCAACTAAAGCGTGTATAAATACCAGTATTTTCCGGGGATAAACGTACATATCAAAGGTGGAAGGTTGTATTTATTGCCTGCATTGATAATGCACCAGCGACAGCGGAATACAAATTGCTGCAACTTAGATCTTTCCGACGAAGCACTCAAAGTAATCGACAATCTTGGACATTCGGCCATAGTATATGAGGCAGCAAAAGAGCGATTAGAAAGAAAATATGGTGGTAAACGTCGTCAAATCGCTATATACATAGATGAATTACAACAGTTCAGACAAGTACGTCCTGGAAATGCTAGGGACATCGAGAAATTTGCCGATTTACTGGATATCGCCCTAATTAATCTCCAAGAAGCTGGTCAGTATCAGGAACTGGGCGACGGCTCTCTGTATACGAAGTTGCAAAGGAAATTACCCGAGTCAATGCTAGCGATATATAATCGTTGGATTTTCGAAAGTAACAAGCCTGAATCAGTCGCCAGTCTGCGCATGAGGGTAATACAAGAAGCGAAATTTCAAACTATAGAAACGGAAACCGTACATGGAGTTTCTAGCAAACCAGGTAATATTGAATCAACCAGACCGTTTCTTAGGGCACCGAATCAGCGCACATTTTGTTGGTGGAATAAAAGGCAGCAGTAACAAACCAATGGACAAAATGTATCGACAATACAATGTATGCGGGCTACAACATGCAACATGGATGTGCCATGATTTTTTAAAAATGAGTGTGGCTGACAGATGGAATACAGCCAAGCGTAACCTATGCTATCGTTGCCTAGGTGAAGGTCATCGTGGGAAAATATGTTTGAGGAGTAGACCATGTGGACTGAATGGCTGCACGGATGTTCATAACCGACTGCTTCATAGGGATGTGTCACGACCAGAACATAGGTATGACACAGTTGGTTCAAGTCACAACAGTGGCGGAAATGCACATTCAAGTAATACTAGAGATGCAGTTAGAAATAATCCTGTTATGGAGGGGAACTATAATATATGTCGAGAGAAACCAGAAACGACAATGGTTTCACAAGCATATACCAAACCGGATTGTATTGGCCTTAGAACGGTGCCTGTGATTTTGAAAAACGGAAATCGTCGACTTCAGGTGAATGCATTGCTATATGATGCAAGTACAAAAACATACGTCAATGCAGATGTTGCAGCCGAATTAGGACTTCATGGTAGAACTGAGAGAGTGAATGTAAATGTGTTAAATGGACAGGTAGAAACATTTGAAACTACACCTATAAACGTTTGTTTGGAAAGTGTTGACGGACGTGTTAGCATTCAGACTACTGCATCTACGGCAAATAGGGTTACCGGCAACATGCGTGTCATTGATTGGAATAAGCATGCACATCGATGGCAGCATCTCAAACATATACAGTTTCCACGAATAGAATCGAGACCAACTGTGGATGTTTTAATTGGCATAGACTGTGCAGATTTACACTATGGCATAGATGAAGTAAGAGGTCAACCAGGGGAACCAATTGCCAGATTAACCCCATTAGGATGGACATGCATTGGAAGTCCAGACGCAAACAACCATCATCTTCAGACATTTGCGTGTACATACTTCGTGAAAGATCAATCGGAAATTAAACAATTGAATGAAAATATTCGGAAGTTCTGGGAAATCGAAATCTTTTCATCCAATGTTCTAAATAATTATGATGGAGTGACACTTGTATTTTTGCTGTATTTTGGCGCATGTTTGGTTACCTGTTATTTTTCTATATTACAATGCCATTCAACACTTGATTCTATCAATCATGGATTACTAACCTGCATAATTTGAATATACATATGTAATAGATATTCAATGATATTGCCACACCATACCATCATGATTACGTGTGAGTTGGAGTCACAATGCATCCACCTACAGAAATAACCACTGAACATTGCTCCGTCAATTTACGTTACGTCATAACATTTGACTTTGAATTTCCTGCAATACCTGAACCTGTTTTACATATTATGTTTATTTTCTAACGAACGAAGTCAAACTTGGCCAGGACATAGTTCTAACATTTCTTTGATGGAAAGAGCAATACAGTTAGAATGTGGCGCCGTATACTCTGTACAACAATGACACTCTAAACACAGGTATTAGATGAAACGTTGGATTTTTCAGACGTAGTGACGTTTTTTCGTTGCTATAGTAACGCATTAAGTGTGAAATGTTTGTCTAAAAATATATTTTGATTCTAAAAAAAATTTGTGCTGACCACATTGAATAAATGTCATATAAAGATGAACCATGGAACATCACCGCATTCAACTTAACAAAATACTGTTTTTATACGACCGTTTTTCAAAAACTGTACGTACGCGGCTGACAGAAAAAGTGTATAGTTCCTGTACACAACTCCTCCGAAACAGTTCAGTCGATCAATCTGAAACTATAGAAACGTCTTCTACACCTATTGATAATGTGCACCTTGGTATTTTTATGCCGGAAAAATATTTTTTAACAAAAGTATCACCTTTTTAATTTAGAAATTTGTTCTACATTTTTCTATACAATTCTATATACGGTACAGAGTTTGTGTACACAACTCCTCCGAAACCGTTCAGTCGATCGTTCTGAAATTATACACACGTCTTCTACACATATTGAAGATGTGCACCTTCGTGATTTTATGCCGAAAAAATATTTTTTAATACAAATATCACCTTTTTAACTTAGCCATTTTTTATACATTATTGTATCCAATTCCCTATCATTTCTACTTTACACTCTACTTTTCTATCTCTGCCTAAATTAGTATACATGTTTAGCACAACGAGATGAAGAAATAATGCTATAGACTTGCACATTGTCATTAATGTTTCTTGCCTTGGTGACAGCTTCACATTTCTGCATCTTCGCTGTCTGGCCAATATTCGACGGGCGTATTTTGTGACTTGTGGCACTCTTGTTCTAACATGGAACACATTCGTCATATAACGTATTGAGTTTAACATGCCAATGGAATGACACCTTTTTTTTTTTAAATATATTTCGCTTGTTTCATGGTGGGTCAATAAGTAGTGTCATAACATGTCGTAACTGACGTCATATATTGGCAGTTAGACAATAACAGATGTGTGGAATGCTGGATGGGCGACTACCAATATGAGAACGGGCCATATCAATTGCAGACCCATACAATGTGGAATATTTTAATACAGACATATTATAACGGGACAACGTTGGGCGGATGCAACTGGAACGGATTGCTGATGAATGCAACATATCAAAAGTATATTGTTATTAAACATATTGCAAAGTGTTCAATAATGGGAACGATTACCGTACGGTGGATGCCTGATACACTTATTTCAGAGCAAAAACATTGATGTGTTTAATTACCCTGTAAATTGTTAAAATTTCATGGAATGAGGAAGATACCTTTACTTATCATGTAACCTGCCCTCTATTGACCGAATACGTACTGACTGATAACATACTATTGTATCAGACATTGACCTGATACAAACATCCGGGTTACAACGAAGTCAAAACTGACGTTCCTTTGGTCGGATGACGTCACGTCACGTTACCGAATGACGTCAGTGTAATGACGCAACATAAACAAGTCCACGTTCTGTCCATAGATAGCGACATACTATGTGGTCACGTGTATCAGGCTCGGCTCGGAAACGGTAGAAATTCCTACGAGTTTCCTTGCCTTGTCTGATATGAAAAGACACTCACCTCGTATTCTCTATGTCTCACACCGTAGACAATGTTGAATCATAAATATGTGAAAATGAACGGGGGTTAACAAGTCAGTCATTGAAATGAGACAATTCAAAGTGTCCTTGATACTGTAATATTCTGGCAGAAACAGGGCGATTAAAACTGCTGACATTAGATTAAACAATATTTATTTCAAGTTATGGCAAGTGAGATATATATACATGCAACAAGATTAGAAAGCAAGTTTTTACACTTATGTGAATTCTTCTCCTGGAGAAGATCAGTTTTACAATATGGCTAAGGAACAGGGCGATTAGAAACTGCTGACATTAGATTAAACAATATTTATTTCAAGTTATGGCAAGTGAGATATATATACATGCAACAAGATTAGAAAGCAAGTTTTTACACTTATGTGAATTCTTCTCCTGGAGAAGATCAGTTTTACAATATGGCTAAGGAACAAATTGGTGAAATATGGTAACATTGTTTGAACAAACCAATCAAAAATGTGTATATCAAAATGAATGCGTCACATCATGTGGAAGCGCATGTGGTGTCAGACGTCACACTTACGCTGGACAGTTGCGATCACGCATATTTAGCCATAAACACATATATATGCAAAATATTTACGTCAAGATAATCGTCTTGTGGCGTGTAAGTATGTTTGGACCTGAGTGAATATGTATTTGTTCTTTTCAAATCTTAGTCGTTCGTTACCAAATAAGCAGTTATCGACAACTAGAGGACAAGTGAGGTTTTCTATGTATTGTTGTCGTATGTGCCGATATTTGTTGCAATGTGACAGGAAATGACTGGTTGTTTCTATGGCACCACATATGCAGTTGGGCGTGTCAACTATGGACCTTCGGTGAAGGTCATAATTTAATGAACTGCATGATAGACGAAGGCGTTTATGGAGTATTTGACCGTGTTTTTCAATGATGCATAGCTTTGTCGCTCCGCTCACGATGCGCGCAGCCTCGACTTGTACAGATTCAAGCTGTTTTTTTATAACTCAATCGTACAATTACTCAATACTACTTCTACGTACTATAGCAGATGGCGAATTAATGAAAGATACATTCGTTCAAGGGCCGATCTTCTTCATACAAATTTAAAGGACCGTAACATACCAATTCGCTGCCAAGTTTTGTTGTACGAGGAATTGTGTGGATTCCACTTACCGTCGTCTGATAGAGTAAGACCCAAATGTTTATGCTCTTTAAAAGTATTAATAGTTTGGCCATTCATCAATATTTTGGGATGGTGTGGTCTATACAGCTTCCTTGACAAGACCATGGTCTCAGTCTTTGAAGGATTGAATTTTACTAGCCATGTTATTGACCACTGGTGAATAGATTCTATATCGTAGGTTAATGTTGGAGATGAGGCTAGCGGGTCGCGATTGTGTAAAGAGTAGTGTCATCAGCAAATAGTCGAATATTAGAGTGAATGTCACTTGCAATGTCACTGATATATATTAAGAATAAGAGTGTACATAGAATCGTGCCTATTGGAACACCAGCATTTATAGATGTCCTACGGGATGACGAGTTGCCATAGACTACACGTTGGTGTCTTTGAGACAGATATGAAGAAAACCAATCAATCAGGAGGCCATTGAACCAATGGACGAATGTTTATATAGGAGGCATCGGTGCCAATCAATATCGAAGGCCTTGGAAATGTCGCAAAAATACTGCACGGACTTCATTCCCTTCGTACAGTGCTTTGCATATGTCATTATATAGATATACCAACTAATTTACTGTCGAATCTCCTCTTATAAAACCAGACTGGTAGGATATCAGCTTATTATTTGTAGTTGTAAAGTTGTATACGTATTTGTATATGTCTCGCTTAATAAGCTTACCTATGTAACTGAGAAGTGATATCCCAGCAAACACGACTATATCGGGCCGATATCGGCATTAAGTCGGAATATCGGCCGATATTGCCGACATTGGTCCAATATCGGGGCAATATCGGATACTTGTCGCTAAGCATGTGAATTCTGAATACGGATTACCAATATCGGCCAGATGTCGGGCCGTTGTATAATATTATTACTCAAAATTTTCATTTGATTTTCGCTTTAATTTCCCACATCAGACAAATATCTGACCCAAACAAGAAACTAGAAACCATAATTGTGAAATTGCGGGAATAGTTTTAATTGAGCTTATTTTTTTACTCATATCGGCCGGTATTGGACCGATGTGTATTATTGTTTAACGTATATTATCTAAGTGATAAAGATATTCGTCCAGTATCTGTCCAATATAGGCTATATAGTATATACACACTATTTATAAATCCCCAAAAGAGTATTTTATAATCCTTGCATAATAAATTTCTTTTTATATTTTTTATATTTTACTGATGGCCTATATATCGGCCCTCTATCGGCCCGATATATTTATTTACATGCTTACCGTATTTAGGACTGATCTATATTATTTAAGATAATTAACATATCCGTAGTCACCCTTTACAAGAAGCTAGCAGACAACAGGTTGACGTTTTTCATTTTTGTGTGTTCTTTGGTAATTCTCTAGAAAGAATTAAAATATATATGTATATTTAATTTATTAAATTGGTATACTTCTAAATTAATTATGTTTGACGTTGCTAATTGTGTAGGTAGTGTAATCTGATCGAGCCTGATGTTTGGTTTCTCATATTGTCATTAGTTTTCGCGGTTTTGCAAATGTTCATGCCCATGGTACATTTTTTATCATTTGAAGCAACGTCTTAAACTATGTCATGGTGGACGTCTTACAGAGAAATTCGTGCTAATGTCTGTCAAAATTTAGCAGCCAGTTATCAGGAGACAAATGTGAATATTGACAGTGAGGATGAAGAAACTATGTCTGACTTTCAAGGAAATGAAAATCACCATTTGTGTACAAACACAAACAGTAGAAATTCAGATACATCTCCGGATGGTGAGTTGCCTCTTAAGGATTCAGTTAAAACTGCTGTTGATTTATTTCATAGCGGTGGTCTAGCTTATGATGCTTCTGACTCTGATCACGACACTATTCTTCCTCTTGAGACACATAATGCAGATTTGTGTACAGAGTGGCCTGCGGTTCTCTTACCAGACGAATTGCAATTCCTGGAGCGCAGGATTGCAATTCGCGTTCCCATTAATTGCAATTGGACCGCAATCGGACTACAATCATGTGACTGCGGTCCAAAGAGTTGGTTGCGGAAATGCAATACTTATAGCGCAGTTAGCGCTGCGATCCGCTTTTAATTGCAGTTTACGCTCCTTTTTTTCTTTAAACTGCGAAAGAATGACCGCTTTACGCTGAACTCTGCGGTCAAACCAGCGGACCGCTCTGCTTGACCAATGCGGCAATAAAATCGAAATAGTTGACAAACGTATCCGTGTTCCAATCCAAAATTTTATCCCATCTATTTCATTCAAAGTGACTAGAAAGTCAGCGGTATTATTGATCTGTTTTTTTGGTGCGCAAATATAAATCGGCGGGTTATTGCGAGACAAACAGTGAAACATTGACCTTGACAATTTCTTGGACAAACAATAATGTCGTCACTGCCGTTTCGAATATCAAGAACACATTAATAGACACCACCATACACACAATATATTTATTTTCATATAAAATCAAATTATAATGTGTGGCTCTGCGGTATAATATTGCAAAACTAAGCATCAATTTTGCGTTTTGTTTACTTTTTCGTCGGTATAAATAACGGCCCGGAATCGAACCAGGGACCTCATGTTTACCGTACCATGCCCATGGCTCTACCGAGCAAGCTAACAAGGCACAGATCATACACACTTCATCCCCATAGTCAGTTGCGTACTGTGACATTCTTCTCCGCCAAATTGAAATTCGTCCTCGAATTCCATGTTTAATTTTTGTCTCTGAATTCCATATGTTTGGGTACAATTTTGGGAGTATTTAACAGTCGCGGTCCTTCGTTGGGCAACAGAATACTCAGTTATCGTCCGTACCCAGAGTTATGGTGCTCCATAGGTTTTTCCTGCCTGCAGAGTACCGAATCGGATCTCATTCGCGCTTTAGCTGTTAATTGTGACATATGTTTCTGTACTTATTACATAGAAATGAATAAGTATAATACTGACATTTCTTTCAATTGAAAAATACAGAAAATATGTTGAAGTGCAAATCAGATGTGATTTGGTACTTTGCAGTGGAAACCTACGGAGAGCACCATAACTCTCGGTACGGACGATGCGGGAGTATTCTGCAGAGTTACTTCCTGCAACTACGTTGGGCGCTAAATGTCACAGGGTGAGAAAGATGCGCACCAGCCCGGAATCGAACCGGGGATCTCTGGTTTAACACACCATCGCTCTACCTACTGAGCAAACCGGACACAAATACACACTTATTCACCATAGTGATCACTTCATTCAACGAAAAATTCACAAGCTAGAAGTTATGCCAACTTATTACAGTCAGCGTCACAGATTATGCTCTTGGCGACATTAGCGGACACAAATTTGTCCATCAATTTGATCAAATAAACAACGAAATCTGACAGGTAACACTACGACGGCGCATGGAAACATCATTATTCTGGTACTTGGAATCAAAATGGTGGATATTAAGATCAATATGTGAGGCGCTGACAGAACCTTTAATAATTTTTATCACGATAGCAGCTACAGGGATTGTTGTACGCATTTATTTAGAGGAACAAGAGATTACAACCCGCATTGGATAATATACTAAGTGACATTTTGTTCTAACGTACACCAACATAGAGGATTAAATTTGCGACAATTTTGGATCCTGGATTTTGTGGACAGGTGACAGAAATCGGAGCTGGACAGACGTGATTCTGAAAATGCGTGCTTGGTCTGTGGTTATTCTTCCAGATCATGTCATGCATGTTTTAATTTCACGTCATGTCAAACCAGCACTATTGAACATAATGAATAACTTTAATATTCTACACCAGAATTAAAGTTCATTCATCGTCTGATGTGTAACTGATGAATTAAGGTAAGTTACTTGTACATGTTGTATATGACAACTTTTGCCTCACTAATTTGTATGCCCCCACCACGATAGTGTAGGGGGCATGTAGTGTTACCCTTGTCCGTTCTTTCGTCCGTCACCAACCTAGTAACTCGTAAAACTTTTGAACCGTAATAGCTACAGACCTGAAACTTGGTACATGTATGTTTGATTCGACCCCATGGTCATAGATTATCTCCCCCTTTTTAAGTTAGAATTTTCCAATTTTGGCTTGTAGCTACACACCTGAAACTTGGTATGTAGCTTTCTTATGATGAGTAGATTTGCAAAGTTTATTTTGATTCGATCCCTGAGTCATGGATTATCTCCCCCTTTTTGAATTAGAATTTGAAAATTTTGCCTTGAAACTCGTAAAACTTTTGTAATAGCTACAGCACTGAAATTTGATATGTAGCTTCCTTATGATGAGTAGATGCGGAAAGTTTATTTCGATTTTTGATTCGAACCCCGTGTCATGGATTATCTCTCCCTTTTGGACACTGGAATTTTGCCTTGTTTACTATCAAAGCGATATGTGGGGTATCTGTGTTCTATGAACACATTTTCTAGTTTAGTTATCTCCATTTGTTTTTTCGCGCACTGATTTGTCCGGAGCATAACGCGAACACCCTTGCAATATTTTTTATGAAACTTAACACATGCATAGGTCTCACGGGACAGTGCGGAGCTAGCGTTAAAGGTACATGCCCACTCAGTAGGCACAACATGTTCTTTATGTCGGAGACATGATCGGAGACATTTTCTGGCCAAATAAACAATCATTTATCATTACCCACATATTGTTTGGCATTATTATACATTTTATATCAGAAGAAAATTTCCACATTGATATCAGGGACGATAACCATGTTTCCTTAAAATGTTAACGGACATTACTATTTATTCTCTGTATTTATTTTTTGATGTGCAATGATCATACTTTATAATCTGTCAATTTTGTTTTCAGTTGATACATTTAATTAGTATAAATAATTATAAAATATCATGCCCAATTTGCACATGAAAATACTGATACCACCGCGCGTCACTATCAGTAAAATAAAATATTACCAAATGATTATATCTGTATAGCGGGCACTCGTAATGTTTATAACTAGTGGAATAGTAACAATTATACACTTATTTAATTCCCATAAAGAGCATTTTTAGCCTACTGAGTGGGCATGCACCTTTAAAAATGGGTTGGACAATTTTTGCCGCAACCGCCTGCGGACAGTGCGATATAGTCTGCGCATTGACGTCCATCCGTAGTTTTTTGCCGAACCTGCTTGCGGAAAGCGAGACTTAGTGATCACAATGACGTCCGTGCGTCAGTCCGTCCGAAATCGGTGTATGTTTTTAAATACCATATCCTAAGTCACATTGACTTGAAACATCAAATGCTTAATAGTCATCATCTATATATTCATTTTGTGCCCCACTCATGCGGCCCCTGTGCCCCAAGGTCAAGGTTAAATGACTTTGAAATTTGTGTTAAAGTTTTTGCATACCTTATATCTCCACAACACTTACTCAGATTTGCTTCAAACTTCAGATAATTCTTTATTATCATCCATATTTTCATATTATAACCCACGCATGCGACCCACATGCCCAAGATCAAGGTCAGATGACTTTCAAATTTGCGTTAAAGCTTTTACATACCTTAATTCAAACTTCAAATAAATATACTCCGAGACCATCAAATGCCTCGGTCGGCTCGACATGCGGGCCATGGCCATCTGGTTTTTGTCCCGCCTGCTTCAGCAGAAGCGGGACATAGGCATAGCTTTTCCGTCGGCGTCGTCGTCGTCTTCGTCGTCGTCGTCGGCGGCGACGCCGACGGCGGCGGCGTCAACATTTCACGTTAAGTTTTTGCGTTTAGCTCAGTTTCCAGAAAACTATGACTCCTACGACCTCCATACTTGGTATACATCAACACTGTGGTGTATCCATCTCACACAGAGGGAGCCGATGTCACCTTCACCTACTTTTCATGGTTCATTGACCTACATTTCACATGCATTCAACGTTAAGTGCTTAGCTCTGTTTCTAAAACTTAACGCTCAGGTTAATTAATTGTAACTTCTATTTCCCTCAATGGAATGCTTTAATATTCCATGCATTTGTAACAACAACCCGCATCATTCTACAGAAAGCCCATAGTGCCCGCTAACCCCAAAGGTCAAGGTCACTGACTTAGAAATTTCCGTGTTTGAAAAAGTTATCGCTCAGTTTATGCTTTGATATTCAATATATGCATTTGTAACAACATCCCGCATCATTCTACAGAAATCCCATGTTGCCCGCTAACCCCAAAGGTCAAGGTCACTGACTTAGAAATTTCCGTATTTGGAAAAGTTAACGCTCAGTTTATGGTTTAATATTCCATACATGCATTTGTAACAACATCCCGCATCATTCTACAGAAAGACCATGGTGCCCGCAAACCCCAAAGGTCAAGGTCGCTGACTTATAAATTTCCGTGTTTGGAAAAGTTAACGCTCAGTTTTAACGCTCAGTTTATGCTTTAATATGCCATACATGAATTTCTAACAACATCCCGCATCATTCTACAAAAAGCCCATGGTGCCCGCTAACCCCAAAGGTCAAGATCACTGAATTAGAAATTTCCGTATTTGGAAAAGTTAACGCTCAGTTTATGCTTTAATATTCCATATATGCATTTGTAACAACATCCCGCATCATTCTACAGAAAGCCCATAGTGCCCGCTAACTCCAAAGGTCAAGGTCACTGACTTAGAAATTTCCGTGTTTGAAAAAGTTAACGCTCAGTTTATGCTTTGATATTCCATATATGCATTTGTAACAACATCCCGCATCATTCTACAGAAAGCCCATGTTGCCCGCCAACCTCAAATGTCAAGGTCACTGAATACGAAATTTCCGTGTTTGGAAAAGTTAACGCTCAGTTTATGCTTTAATATTCCATACGTCCATTTGTAACAACATCCCGCATCATTCTACAGGAAGCCCATGGTACCCGCAAACCCCAAAGGTCAAGGTCGCTGACTTAGAAATTTCAGTGTTAGAAAAAGTTAACGCTCAGTTTTAACGGTCAATTTATGCTTTAATATGCCATGAATGCATTTGTAACAACATCCCGCATCATTCTACAGAAAGCCCATGGTGCCCGCTAACACCAAATGTCAAGGCCACTGAATTGGAAATTTCCGTGTTTGGAAAAGTTAACGCTCAGTTTATACTTTAATATTCCATATATGCATTTGTAACAACATCCCACAACATTCTACAGAAAGCCCATGGTGCCCGCAAAACCCAAAGGTCAAGGTCACTGACTTAGAAATTAACGCTCAGTTTATGCTTTAACATTCCATACATGCATTTGTAACAACATCCCGGATCACACTACAGAAAGCCCATCATTCTACAGAAAGCCCATGGTACCCACTAACCCCAAAGGTCAAGGTCACTGACTTAGAAATTTCTGTGTTTGGAAAAAATTAACGCTCAGTTTATGCTTTAATGTTCCATACTTGCATTTGTAACATCATTGTACAGAAAGCCCATAGTGCCCGCTAACCCCAAAGGTCAAAGTCACTGACTTAGCAATTTACCTGTTTGGAAAAGTTAACGCTCAGTTTATGCTTTAATATTCCATACATGCATTTGTAACGACATCCCGCATCATTCTACAGAAAGCCCATGGGGCCCGCCAACCCCAAAGGTCAAGGTCATTGAATTATAAATTTCCGTGTTTGGAAAAGTTAACGCTCAGTTTATGCTTTAATATTCCATATACGCATTTGTAACAACATCTCGCATCATTCTACAGAAAGCCCATTGTGCCCGCTATCCCCAAAGGTCAAGGTCACTGACTTAGAAATTAACGCTCAGTTTATGCTTTAATATTCCATACATGCATTTGTAACAACATCCCGCATCATTCTACAGAAAGCCGCCCATCATTCTACAGAAAGCCCATGGTGCCCGCTAACCACAAAGGTCAAGGTCACTGACTTAGAAATTTCCGTGTTTGGAAAAATTAACGCTCAGTTTATGCTTTAATATTTCATACATTGCATTTGTAACAACATCCCGCATCATTCTAAGAAAGCCCATGGTGCCCGCTAACCCCAAAAGTCAAGGTCACTGACTTAGAAATTTACCTGTTTGGAAAAGTTAACGCTCAGTTTATGCTTTAATATTCCATACATGCATTTGTAACAACATCCCGCATCATTCTACAGAAAGCCCATGGTGCCCGCTATCCCCAAAGGTCAAGGTCACTGAATTAGAAATTAACGCTCAGTTTATGCTTCAATATTCCATACATGTAGTAGTATATAGGGAGTCAAAATGATACCACCTAAGGTGGTATCGTTTCCACCCCTATATACTACCCCCACCACCCCCGAAAAACCCAAAAATTGGTTAACGATGAAATTGTCTCCATATAGCAAATTTATGAATTTTGGTGAAAATTATTTTGAATAGAAGGAGTCAAAATGATACCACCTCCAACCAAAAGTTGGTGGTGGTATTGAACGAGAAAAGGTGGTATTGTAGTCCAATTATATTGGTGTCATAAATACATAAGTTAAATGTGACACCAATTGAACAGAAAAACATTACCAATTATAATAAAACAATTATATTGGAAATATAACAAAATGGATAATAACATACAATGTGAATTGAAAGCTTATAATGCCTGTGTTGAAGAGGTTTACGAAGCTTACGGGGGTTATAGTCCTATATATAAATTATATAAATTGAAAACACTAGACAATATAGAATACATGAAATATCAGCGTAAGTTATTACCCTCCGATAAAAACGTTGCATTTACAATATTATACCGACAATTATGTGAACTATACAAGAGGAAAATACAAACATTAAGAAGGATAACGCGTATCGGATATAAAACTAAGGTGTATTATATAAAATTGTTAAAACCCAACGATTCGTTTATGAATGTACATTTCTACGCTTTTAAAGATATTGAAAAATTATTATTGAAGAGAAAAAAAACTATTAATTAATTTATGTTGTGATCACAACACCAAGCAGACGACAATGTTCCAATTACACGTGTTATGAACATGTATTTATAGCCGAGGTAAACAGACGGTACACACAGGGTTATTTATAACCGAGTGTATTTCTCCTTATCGATGGTATGTAAATGGGCTATCGATTTACACAGGTGGTGTGTACACAGTTTATGAACACTTAGTGAGGGTTATATACTTCACGAATTTCCGGGATGGTTCGTTATTTAATTAATTTTGTGAAAGATATTTATAATTTAAAGCTGAACACCCCCTATTATATAGAAAACATTAATTAATTTAATTTAATTAATTTAAATTATTAATTAATAAATAACAAAACAAAATTTATTATTTCCACCCAACGATTTAGGTTATAATATGAGAAATAAACACATATATACATTGCTGGGACGCTAGCAGTAGTCTCAGCACTTAGACAGGTTTCGCCACATATAATTCACTCTGGCCGCTTTACACATTATAGCGGATGGAGGTAACGAGGAGGAGGGGTCCGCGGTATCGGTCCATGATGGGAGTGTAACACACCTCGCTAAGCCTACAAAAGAGAAGAGACGAGATTTAAAGCGAAGTCTTAGTGGGGTGGCCCAAAAGGGTTTTGCTGGCGTGGGTTGGAGCCTCGGTGGGACCTAAAACATTTGTTTTGTTTTAATTTGTTTATTATTATTAATAAATTGTTTACTGCACCAATATAATTAATTTTAAGAAAATTATAAAATTAATTATATAATTTTAAGAAAATTAATTATTTAATAAAATATCACAATTTCGAAATAGTGGTGCTGTAACATTTCCTCCGACTTTATTTCCAAGTTTTGCCCTAAATTTATCCGAATCCGTACTCTCAATCTTGGGCATGGTGGCACGCGCTTTGATTCTAATATCATTTTTTAATTCTTCATATCTCCCCATTTCTTCCACCACGCATTCAAACTCTAAATTTGATATTTCATTATCGGTCAACGCTTTGGACACTATAACGTCGATGCTATTTTTCATAGACCTAGCGAGAACTGATATTCTATCGTGTTTTCTACATTTTTTCTCGAGTTTTCCACCCGCCGCCCTAATTACCATACAAAGTATTCCAGATAAAACGGTAATTCCACTCAAAACCCCTGCAAGTGGAACCATTACAATTGTAGATAGTGTTGCAGCAGTCCCCGCACCACTCATTACAGATAAACTTGCCAGAACCGTACTAGATGCTTCAGCTTTGTTCGCCTCGCGCTTATTTTTTTTAGCGTTTCTTTTTCTATTTGTACATTCTCTAACTAAAATATCCTGCATAGCGACGATATTATCCAACCTAAAATCTAAACTTCTTTCGTGAATTGGATGCATTGTTGGTGGATTGGTATTGACAATTGGAAGCGGTGATTCGTTCATGATTTTCAATATATTGGTATTTTACAAATTCAGTTCAATTAACAATGAGACAATAGTGGAAGAACTCGCTGGGTCAGCGATTTTCGTAACAAAGTTAATAACACTACCTTCGGAAAGTCTAATTGAATCATCACCGGCGAAAAAAACCACCGACGAACTATCTCCAACGAGCTTAGTGACTCCAATTGCCCGTTCTTCCCCATCCAGTACGAGATTTATCATGACCGCGCCCACAGGTTTACCATTAGCATTAACCGAGCAGACCGCCATTCGGAGAAGTGTACCTGGAGCTGTCATGGCGTATACCCCATATTTATTACTCGCTTTGGCACCGAACGAATATTCATAGAGCCCCTCAGCCAATGGGCCCCGCTTCTCAGCCCAAACTGTTATAACACGTTTTTGCGTTTTCATTGTTTTCAACAATCCTGCAAGCCCCCCGATAGAGGTATGGGCCTCAGCACGAATCTTTTCAGAGGCCTCCTCAAGCGCTTTGTTCGAGGCTCTACGAGCACGTTTCAGTTTATCGGAAACTTCGGTTATATTTCCGTCTAGTTCAGTAAGTGCCGCTTCTCTGATGAGAGAGTCCTCTGAGCGCAACACCACATAAGCCTCCGTAATGGCAGCCTGGTGGTCTTCTAGGGCTTTTTGAATACCCAACCGGGCCTCTTTTTGAAATTCAGTTATTTTCCCGTCTAGTTCAGCAACCGCCGCTTCTCTGATGAGAGAGTCCTCTGAGCGCAACACCCCATAAGCCTCCACAAGGGCCGCCTGGTTGTCTTCTCGGACTTTATCAATACCCGTTCGGACCCCCTCAACCCCCAACCGGGCCTCTTTTCGAAATTCGATTATTTTATCGTCTATTTCAGTAAGTGCCGCTTCTCTGATGAGAGAGTCCTCTGAGCGCAACACCCCATACGCCTCCGGAATGGCCACCTGGTGGTCTTCTCGGGCTTTCTCAACCCCCAACCGGGTCTCTTTTCGAAATTCGGTTATTTTTCCGTCTAGTTCAGTAAGTGCCGCTTCTCTGATGAGAGAGTCCTCTAAGCGCAACACATCAGAAGCCTCCGCAAGGGCCGCCTGGTGGTCTGCTCGGGCTTTCTCAACCCCCAACCGGGTCTCTTTTCGAAATTCGATTATTTTTCCGTCTAGTTCAGTAAGTGCCGCTTCGCTTATGAGAGAGTCCTCTAAGCGCGACACATCATAAGCCTCTGTAAGGGCCGAATGGTGGTCTTCTCGGACTCCCTCAATACCCGTTCGGACTCCAACAAGATCCAACCGGGTCACTTTTCGAAATTTGGTTATTTGTTTTCCTAGTTCGGTAAGTGCCGCTTCTCTGATGAGAGAGTCCTCTGAGCGCAACATCCCATACACATCCGTAAGGTCCGCCTGGTGGTCTTCTCGGGCTTTCTCAACACCCGTTCGGACTCAATCAATCCCCAACCGGGCCTCTTCCCCAAATTCGGTTATTTTTTCACCTAGTTCGTTTAGTTCCGTATGTGTTTCTTCACGACTTTGTGTAGTCGCAGCCAGGGCATATACTCTAAGTTGTGATAGTAGACTCCTGTGAATCTAGTCCGTGGCCGCCGATATAGTTCTATTGATCAAGCCTTTGTTTTTTCGGTAGTTAAAAAGTCGCCCTCTGTTGGGATGAATCGCCCTTCTGCCGGTTCCAAATTCTTTGAATTTATATTTGTCACCCAAGAACTACCTGATCCGTATATACTCATTTTCAATAATGTTGATAATATATATTACGAACATGCGTTTAATTATAATTTTCTTAAAATTAATTAATTTGAAATTTCTAGGATGACCGATATCGGGTAATCGTTCTTCAACTCTCGCCCTTTATCATCAAGAATAGAGACCGTAAATTCGCGGATTAATGTCCCGATTCCAAAACTTTCATCTCGGGGTGTGGGAAGTCTAAGGTCACAGTCTCCCAAAAGAAACAGTTGCTGGCGGGCACAGTTTTTAGTAATGTGCTGGGATCGCCGTCTACCATGTTGTACGATGTGTTCACCCGATCCAGGTGCACCCCGAGAGTTTTCGTGACGGCGAAGTTTACTAGGGTCGTGCCGACGTGCTCGCCCGTCTCAAACACTCCATCATCGTAGCCAGGGTATGTTATTTTAAATCCTAACAATGAACCCAACCCCGGTGAGACCCTTAAACGCCCCTTAACGGTCAATGTCGCAAGCCCCGTGGCTTTCGAGATTGCGAGAGTGGCTATGCCATCAAGCTTCGACGCGACAAAAGCTTGGAGATCTCCGAAACTCCAAAGACCATGAGGTACTATGGCACTTGGACTATCTATGAGTCTAGTTAGGTCTGTTCTATCTACGCGTTCTAAGTCGACGTCAGCGGCAACTGTTGTGAAAAACTCGAGCATTTCAATGTTTTTCCACCCAACCGTGAAGGTGATTGATCTGAGCCCTACCCGGTGTTTTCCGCAACAGTTGTCGATTGACTTTTGGAGTTCACAACTCTCTTTTTGAACATTAGTGATAGTAGTAAACATAATAATATCTTTCAATGGATACCGAAGCATTTAGCTTTAATTATAATGCAAAGTACGCGGTCGGAGGTAAATACACACAAAAAGACGTTGTTAACCACCTTGTACACCCAACTGTAACAGTTAGACCTGACAGTTTTACCACCAATTTCCCTAACACGTTTGAGAAATATGTAGTTCCAAAGACTACTAGTCAAGATGTAATACTAAGATGGGATTTTTCCCATATGAACTTCTGGCAGAACCAGCTAAATTTCGCTGTATGGTACGCAACAGCCGGATGTAGAGTTTCACATCAAGACCATCTGACATCCAAGAATGTCATGCTCCGAAGTGTCTACAACTTTCACGTGTATTACACCATTAGGAGAATTCTCAAAGAACTAGGTATTCCACTACCTCAAGACGACGGCTGGGATCCCATTTCCAGCACATACGACCGTAAGGCGTTCGAAAGATTGTGTAACGAATTTGGGGTACCAAAAGACGCGGACTGGAGACAGAAAGTATACACCCCAACCAACAGTTTAGGGTTAGTTCACCTTAAAGGCTTAGTTAGTGGTGGGCATCTTGATAACGTTCCCGCATATTTCTCAGGGTTGTGGAGTGCTCGCGGAGCTATCCCACCACCAGTTAGATAAATGGCAACATGGACTAAATATAATTATAAGTTGAATACGATGACGTTCGGTGATGAAGTGCTTGGAGGGCTTGCGTGTAAAGACGGTTATTGTCATTGGCTACCTACTAAAGTAGCCGGCGTGGAATACCTAGACCTGGGTGATACTCCACAGATGCAAAATGCGTGGACAACATTTATGTTAGATAAAAGCACTGGATTTACGCAGGGCGGGGTTATTCGCCTCAACGACTCCATTCGCATATACGTAAGGGCAATCCTCGCCTCACAGAAGCAAACGCGCAGCGCTATACTGGGTACGGGAACGGCATTTGACGCACAACAACAGTTCTTGGCACTTGTCGAGGACGCTATCCCAGCTAAGGTGGACCTTCAGAAGGCGATCCAGAATTATCAAGACGTTTTGCAGACAGCCCGCACACCGGTAGACTACGCATTTGGAATAGGTCTTTATATGGCGCCGAGCAGTACGATACTACGAGACGACCCGGTTGACGGTTACAATAATCAGATCGTACTCGCAACCACCAATTAAAAAATCGGCCGCAACGGGAACGTGAACACGGGTATCATCAAGCTCCCCCTCAAGACACCCGGGTTCAACAGTGTTAATTCAAATAAATTTGAAAAACCCCCAATTCGCGAATTGGATGCACCTCCCTCAACTCCGTTGAACCCAATACCCCTAATTCACGAATTGGACGCACCCTCAATTCACGAATTGAGTTCCGCCACGCCAATCACGTTAAACTGTGTTGGAACTAGTGTCACAACCCACGAGAAATTAGCGCTCGTCGTTGCCCTCGTGGCGGTCGGACTATTTGCGCTTTGGTTTTAGGAACTCTCGAGCGGAGAATAGTAGGAGACCGGCGATCGCCAAGATTAAAGCCCAAGCATTCTCGGCGAGCCATCCAACTGTTTTTGATAACATAGATAACAAGAAGGAGAGGAGACCTCCTATCAACCCAGGCAGCGCGGCAGACACCTTTCCGGCTAATTTAGCCAGGAGACTGGCGAGGGCTTTTAGTTGCTTTTTTACCCACTCCTTGGCTCCGCCGGATGGCGCGGGTCCTGGTGCTGGTGCTGGTGCGGGTGCTGGTGCGGCACCAGCATTGACAGCTAGAAATAGAGACGATATAGATAGAATTAGGGTCAATATAATCATGCTGAAAGATGCGATGATGGTTACTATCGTGACGCCCTTCTCTCTGAACAGAGTGCGAAGACGCTCACCGAGTGTCGTGTCCTCGTGCAGGACTCTCGAGATTGTTTCGCGGCTCCGACTTAATTGGCCGGAAAGTGCCTCACGGTTAGTCGAGGCAGCCTCCAAGCGAGCTTCTCTTTCATCCCGCAACGACCGCAGGAGTTTCTTGATTCGCTCGGTAGATTCTCTATCGCCATGGGCTTCCTTTATTTTTCTTTCTTCTAGCGCGATATGTTTGTCCAGCGCCGTGAGTTTGGAGAGGTTATTGACCAGTTCGCCCCGGGTTGTTTGCAGAGCCTTATCGAGTCCCAGGAGTTCGCGAAGAGGTAACGGTGGGTCATACTTCGTGCCGTTTATTTCGTTGACCGTGGTTTCCACTGCGTTAATAGCGTCGGTGGCTATACGAGGGACATCGCTGAGCTCGATCGTTTCTATAGTGGTGGCCGTCTTCTCCAGCGTTTCGTCGGTAGACTGCAGGGTTTTTACCATTTGTTGAGGCAGCTGCGACCGATCCTCGACCACTCCGAGAGCTCGAGCGAAGAGTACTCCATATCGGTTCACGGAAGAGGGGCTGAGGAACCTGTTTGGGTCGTTCTTGTACGTCAGTAACTTCCAGCTCTTGCCCCATTTAACCCACAGGTCTCCTCTTTTATTGCTGCGGAACTCCACCTCACTCTCCCACCGTTTCACCCGAGACTCCGTTTCCCTGGGAGGCGCCAGCTCTTCCTTGGAGATCCCCGCAGGAATCTCGGTACCGCCCGCCCATGCCGGAGTTTCGGGTGGGGCCTCCCACATAGGCACAGCAGCAGATGAAGTTCCTGGTGGGAAGAGCGTATTTCGTGGTGCGCCTGCACCAAACAAAGGTGCGCCTGGATCAACCAAAGGCGTATTTCGTGGTGCGCCTGGAACAAACAAAGGTGTATTTCGGGGTGCTGGCGTCGCTATGAAGGTCGTTTCGTCAACGTCGTCGAGGTCTTCATCATCATCGTCGATTTCATCATTTCGATCGAATTCGTCTAAGCCAAAGTCGTAATCAGCCATATTTATAATTAATTATGTATTAAAGACAAAACCATACCGGTTTAATAGAGTAACTTAGTTTCACTAAATTATTTCTTCGAGTCAATACGGTCGCAAACTCAATCCATACCGCAGATTGCGTCCCTCGGGGCGAAAGGTGTGAGACAGAGTGTCGTTATTACGAACAACCCATCGACGATCGACCAGAACCAGCAGCTCTTAGTCCGCTTCCCCAACCTCGGAGCTAGCGACGTCATTGTGCCGGGGACTGTTCGCCTCGCTTTCACTATTTCGATAACGTCGACGGACGCGAACCGAACCGTCGTTCAGAACCTGGGTCGTGCCATCGTCAAGAAAACCATGATAAAGATTTCTGGTAATGAGGTGATGTCGATCGATGACAGCGACGTCTACCATTATTATCAGGACCTGTGGAAGACGACACAAGAGCGCGAAAACGCGGTCTATCAGGGTATTGACACCAGCAAAAATAAGAACGTAACCAAACTTAGAATCGGGGCTGATAACAAGACAGATAACAACGCGAGTGGCAACGCGATCGCGGCAGCTTACGGCAACCGCTTCTACATCCCGCTCGACTTTGAGTTGCTGGAGAGTCACATGCCCTACTATCAGAGTGCTTTGGCTGACCGCCTCGAATACGAACTAACGTTCAACGACTACGGCCGAGTTGTCATAGCCACCGACATGGCATCGACGTATACGATCGATAATGTTTCGCTGGAGTACAACATGGTCACGATGCCCGAACTCGCGCGATTAATCAGATCTCAGTACGCTGGGCGTGTTGCCATACTTTACGACCGAGTTCTTCGTCACCGCAAGATGACGAATGACAAAAGCGACACATTGTGGAATATTAATGCCAACGTACCCGCCCGCTCGAGGTATATTGATGTTGTTCGAGGATGCTCGGTTCGCGCTCGGGGCTGGAAAAACCTACAAATTCTATAACCCCAAAATCACAAAGGTAGAGGTGACGATCGAGGGAGTACCCAATCAACTCTACAGCTCGGGTCTTCGCGCGCACCAGCAGTGGGACGAAGTAAGAAAGCAGTTTGCTGCCGGCTCTAAGCGCTCTCTGGAGGTTGCCGCGGTTGCCAAAGACCTGCAGCTCTCGGCCGTCTCCCTCGCGGAGTTCCTGGCTACCAAATGCGCGTTATGGCTAGACATGCGAGCCAGCGACGACGACCAAATACACGGCAGCGGACGCCAAGTTGAGAACGCTAGCGAGGGTGTGACGATCCAGATAGCCAAAGAGGCGGATGGAAATGTGCCATTGAACGTGTACATATATATAATTACAGACGCACAACTCAACATCGAAGATGGTCGATACGTCTCAGCACTCTACTGATTTAATTAATTTTGAGAAAATTAGCAATCATTCTAACGATTTATTAATAAAAAAATCAATACGAAATTCACGATTGGAGATGCTCACTCTGCCATAATATATGGGCAGACAGAATGTGAAAAAACGGTTTTCATCATCGACTTGCTCGAGGGGTCCTACCGCGATGCATTTCGTCACATTGTGATCCTGTGTCCCACTGTGCGGCACAACGATACTTATCAGCGGCGCCCGTGGATATGGACCGACCCTGATGTATACATTATTGACCCCGGTGATAGGCTTCACGATTGGTTGCGTGGTTTATACCAAAGATTCCAGGGTGAGCCCACCCTATACGTGATTGACGATTGCTCAGCCAAGGCGGCGATGACCATCTCCGAGCTCGCATTTTCTGGCCGCCATGCTACGCAAAGCGTATGGATATCCACTCAAAAGTACAACGCCGTCCTCAAGGATCTGCGCGAGCAAACGAAATGGGTCGCCCTCTTTCACTGCAAGGACCGAGACTCATTCGATGACTGTCTTCGAGAGAATGACGTTATCCCAACCCGCGAGGAGCGCCTGGAGGTTCGACAGATGCTTTCGGAAAGTAAGCACGCCAAGCTTCTGCTAAAGACTGATCAACCAACTGCTTATGAAGTTATCAATTAATTAATTTCATAATTTTATTAAAATTAATTGGCAAATACTTAACGCTCGTTAGCAATTGCTGAACAATGCTGAACAAATGCTGAACAATGCTGAACAAATGCTTAACAAATGTTGAACAAATGCTGAACAATGGTTAACAATATTAACAATTTGGTGCTCCGATGCGAGCTTTGTTGCGAGCATAACGGTGATCATAAGTATCGGGTGGTGTGCTTGGCAATATGTTAAAGCTATGAGACTTGTAAGAATATTTAAATTAATTTTAAGAAAATTAGCAATAATGAACTGCAACGAACTTCTCGATCAGCTAATGGAAGAAACCTCAATTCCGACTGCCGACACGGTATCTTTCCTGAAAGAACTGCGACAGAGCAATCGGGTTCAACTCCAATTTCGATTGGGTTGAGTGCAACACCTGCCGATACGAATGAAAATGAAAATGCGGCGCGACGAGAGCGGCTAGCTGCGCTGGTTGCTGGGGGACAATCGGAGCATTATCTCGGTAGGCGTCTCTCAGTTTGTCAGGTGGATAAGATGTCAGATGCGGAGATTGATAAAATGTATGCGCGATACGAATCTAGGTTAGGTGCGGAGATGACAAAAACTCTTGGATCAGCGGCTATTCATTTGTACGCAACCGCCGTTCGTGTACTTCTCAAGTTTGGAATGTACTTAGCTCCGCTGACAACCGCGTTGACCACGGGTAAACACTGTCAATTTGGACATATATGCCCACGAACTATAAGCTCTAATATTAATATTATAAATGATGACACAAGACACACCTGCGAGAGTGACGGAACCACAATCTCCAACTTCAACACTGTTGTACCCGAGCACGCTGGGGGTTCAATCGGGGATTGCTGCAGCTCCACAGGGGCCCTCAACACCCAATAGAGATTGGACGAATCCGGTTGTACGACATAAAAACCCAAACAGACAGGCAGCTGGGCGGACGGCAGCCGCCGCCCGAAAAGTTAAACAAGATAAAATACTCGCTGAGTTTCGAGAGGCCAAACAGTCGTTGCAATCGGGGACGGACACAGCAAAACATCTGAAGACAGAGCAATCGAGAATTGCAATAACACCCCCAATTCACGAATTGGAAGCACACTCAACACCCAATCGAGATTGGACGAACCCGATTGAACCCCAACACCCCCAATTCACGAATTGGAGTTGGATTGTTGGTGGTGGTCTGGCAGTTGTTGGTGCCCTGTGCGTGTGGAAATACCCCCTATTACACCAATCCTTATCGAAAAAACAACCAGCCACTGTTCCGAAGAAAGTTACGAAACCGATTGCGCCCCATTTATACATTGATCGCGATCCATTTTATATGCAATAATTATAATTATCAACAATGGCTGAAAACGACGGTAAAATGATAGTGAATGCGCTTTATCACGCCGTGGTGATATCGGGTTTCAGTATCGGGTATGCTCGACCAGATTGATAGGTAAGAAGCCTGTAGATGCCATCAAGTCTAAAAAGGTGACGAGCAAGCCCTCTGCCGTCTCGCGCGGGCGACCCGTTGGTTTAGAGGAGCAACGGCTTCCATCGGATGTTGACGTCCGGTACCTCTATCAACCGGGAGAGCTCGAAGGTGGCAGCCGCCGCGCGACTGATCCCGTGTGGTCTCTGAATGTATATCACCTGGATCGATCTATTACCAAACCCGATGAGCCCGTGCTCTACTATTTAGATGATGGTCCATCTCGCGGTTTTGTTCGCGAAGAACTTCTTGCGGTGCCTTCTGACACCCAGCTACCCCCGGATCATCAGAGTCTTTAGAGAGGTTCTGTATGTATTCCGTCTGGTAACACGCGTCTTTTATCGTAGTACGCAGAGAGTCCTATTTTTTGTTGACAGTACGTTTTCATAACACCGTCTTTCATTTTAAATCCTCTATTTTGTGCTATATATATAATGTGTTTTCCATCTTCTGTAGTTTCACTTAGTACTCGTTTATATCTATCCCAATTTAAATTGTTAGTTCTCTTGGACATTCCTTTCGCAGAGTTTGTATTAATTAATTCTTTAGAATTATCAAAATTAGTCGAATTAAATTTTTCTACAAAATAACACTTACTAGATAACGCTATCGCCCTATGTCCATAAAATTCCATTTTGAAAAGTCCGGGCTCTCTTTCGCTCCATTTATCCCAAGCCAACCATTTCTTTTTTTCTTTTTCAAACTCGTCTAGTAAGTTAGGTCTAATCAATTCCTCTATTGTTTTTCGACTAACTCCTATATACATACTATCCGTATCCATCTGTATTAATTCAGTCTTCTCTTTTTACGTATTTGTCTAGAAATTCGTAGTAAAATTCCAACATTCTCAATTTAGCTAGTTGATAAACCGCTATTCCACAATGGAATGGTCTCTTTACCGCACACCTGGGTTTTCTTGAAGATATTTCGTACGCATCTCCTATCTCTTCAAAATCGTAAAGAATGCAGATATTAATGCTTTGTCAACACAGGTTTCGTTTTGTGTATATGTCGTATTTAAATGTCTCTCTGTTGCCTCTATCATTTTTCCACAACACGAGTTTCCTAATAATTTTATTATATCCGCTACTGTTTCTTATTTGGTTCTACATTGCCTGTTCGTCTCGCGGCTGTAACTTATTTGGCAAACCATTCGAAGGGTTTTGTTTTCCACTAATATTATCTATAACCCGATGAACTCCAGTTATTTCTAGGCCGTGTTTTAAATACCATTTCAATAGTGGTGTGTACAGCAATACTTTAGTGGCGGTCATAGATCCCACCAATTTTTTTCCATCTCCTCTTGTTCGGCCAGTATCTTTTAAATAGTTTAAGATGTGTGCTGGAACTTCATCAACCTCTACAACACGATTTACAAAACGTGGAGACATTTCAGAAAACTTATCTTTTAAGTTATTGGGAACCTCTATATCCACCTCCGCACGCAAACCCAAACCAGTCTCCAGATAAAACTCTTTTACAAAACCTTTTAATAAATTTAGGGTTATGTGGGGTATCTATATGGTGTATAGTTTCTCTCCCACACGGCATCTCTTTATTTAGCGTAGATAAATATAATGCGTTTGCATCATACCCCAAAACGGCCTGGCACGTTTTACCACCCAATCGAGATTGGGTTGGAGTTCTAATCTTTGAAACACCAGCTTCGGTATATCTTGTAAATACTATCGATGGGCTTCCGACTAGAGCACCTTTCATCATTTCGTATGTTTCTTCTTTTGGTGCGTATAGGGCATCCCGCGTATGTGCATGTACATCAGCCGCACTGGTGGTGGGTGGTTTAATGGTTCCTCTCAACAAATATTGTATAGCTACTGCAGGTAGTGTTACCGCAGCTTTGAAAATATCCACACCTCTGTGTTTATAAAATTCACACATTTTTCCCACCGCTTCTAGGAACGGTGCTACATCTAAATCGTTGTAATATTTCAACCAATCTCTGAAAGTTTTCATATTATTTTCTTCGAAAATTCTACGACATTTACCTAATTCTGTTTCATCTATTAACATTTTCCTAGATAGTTTGGAATGCCAATTCTCTATATCCGGTAGTCCTGGGTAATCCAGTTTGTCTGGAGAATCGAACCACTCGTAAGGAAAGAAATATTTCTGTCCTTTGCAGTCGTAGGCTTTTATCCAACTATCGTAACTTACACGAGGTCCTAGATAAAGTATTACATCAAGAAATCTAAACTCTGGAGGAAATAGAAATATTGTTGCGTTTGCACGGTTTCCGACCATTACTTTCTTTGTTGTTGATGCCAGTTCGCCTACTAGATATTTCTTTATTACGTTTATATCGTACTTAATGCTGTTAAAACCTATAACCGGTACTTGATATATCCACTGTTCGATCTTGGCGATTTGGTTTTTACGTAAATGTTCTGTATTAAACCCATATCTTAACCATACTTCTTCTCTTATAGCTTTTCCCCTGACTTTCAAATCTTCTACGAATTTTTCTATAAGTTTTGAGGGATCTTTATCACAAATATTAGTTACTGTTCCTGAGAAATTATCTCCTATACTAACGCTTACCGGAACGTGCTCAGCTTCGTACTCTAGATTATTACCGAGAGTTTCAAATTCTGGGTTGAGATATGCCTCAAAATCGTATACTATCTGATATGGATAAAGAGTAGTGTCGCAACCGATCTTTATATCTTTACCCGTTATTTGAAATTCGCATTCCCACATAACTACTAGGTTGAATTCTTTGCTTCTAATAAATTTATCTCTTCTCATAGTGGATTCGCGTTCTTCTTGTCTACGCTTTGCATGAATCTCGCACCCGTGCCAGTAACAGCCGTGATATTGATATACTGTATTCTTTTCTTGACAGTATCCATCTACTGGAGCTCCTAAAATCCATCTTTCACCGCCATGTCCACACTGTTCGTGGTTAATGTGAATTCCCTCCTGCTTTTCCACAGAGTACATCCAATCGATCGCCCCATAACTGTTAGAACTTTTTGGGTAAAACGCTTTCTCGAACGACGAACGCGGGTGCTCTAAATAATTACCATCACATATTACTTTTGTCTCACCTTTCATACATTTTGGTCCGTGTCTCTTCATATTACTCGCTTTCGTGAATTTCTGTTTGCAATTATCGCAGGCGTAAATTTTAGATAGGTTTTTAAGGTCTTTTATCAGAAATGCGTGATTATTAAACAGACCTATTGTCATTGGTTTATTACCTATTGCCTTATAGTGCGCTGGTACCTTTTTCAACCACCATACGCCACATTCGATGGGTTGATATACTTCTATACCGATCTTAAAAAACTCTTCAACCTTTTTCAGATCTGAAAAAGGAATTGGTGAAACCACATTACTACCGAAATATTGCTTACTAAGTTCTTTCGCCTTGTCTGTGCATCTGTCGGGCCTTGCACTTGTCATATGCATAGCTAGACACCTGAACAGACAAATGTCGTCATTATACTTATCTAAAGAATACATACCTTTTTTATTCTTTAACCATTCTGGAAGTTCTCCTCCTGCTGCTTCTTTGGATTGTAGTCCCAAATCTATCCCCCTACTGCCCTGTATTAGCTTTACAAAAACCTCTACCCATCTTACAAACTTCCACTTTGTATTTGGTCTGTCTATTTTATTAGATATTATTCGTGTTTCCTCCTGATCTGACAACCATTTTTTAACGGTTTTCATTGATGATAGTGGTT
The DNA here is from genome assembly GCA_029237695.1 of Conchocele bisecta. NCBI lineage: Eukaryota > Metazoa > Mollusca > Bivalvia > Lucinida > Thyasiridae > Conchocele > Conchocele bisecta. The sequence continues at coordinate 52,664,013 of CM055274.1, forward strand.
CGCTACCGAGATTTTTGTGAAATATTATAGTCATAGGTTTTCCATTTTTAGTTTCCTTCATATGTTCTAGCTTGTAAGAATATGAATATCTCAAATAAAAATTGGTTGTTAGATAAGGAGCGAGTTTATCGGACATGCGTTCAGACTCTTTAATGTCAATGTTTTTACGAAACGATAATGTGACTACCCGTCTTCCCTTTTCTACCTTTTCCAATGTTTCATCGTGAGCCCCCAATATTTCTTCACCTTCTGCCACTATCGCGCGAACGATATATTTGTTCTTATTATTTGGTATTGGGTCACCTGTGCGTCTGGAATTGGTGCTTGAAGGTTTTATTACACTAGCCTTTAACCCCGCAATACTTTCTTTTTTTAATTTGTTACCAACTTCCTCTGCTAGTGAGAGGTCTTTAAAGGTTTCTCGTCTGTGGGCGCGGGTAAACCGCTTCATAAACGCCTCATCCTTTGTGGCGTTTATCAGCTTTGTCAACCCCCTAACTCTCAACCGTTTACTATAAGTAATCCCAAGAGATTCGGCTTCTCTTCTCAAACTTTCGATTTCTGCTCTAATGTCTGGCGTTATCATATTTTCTGTATATAACCTATGGAATTTGTCTGTTCAATTGGACGTGAAAAATTTACATCATGTTTTTTGCACGTCCAATTGAATATAAACATATACATATACATATATAATGGAGTGTGTGACTTGTTGTAAGACTTTTACTTGTAAAGAATATCTACGAAGGCATCTATCGAGACGTAGAAAATTGCCTTGTGTCGCCCCGCAATTTCAATGCCCCAGATGCCCTTGTAAATTCGTTAGTGCCCAAACTCTTTGTAGACATAAGCAACTGTGCTGTCAGGTGGCTAAATGTGAACGTGGTAGACTAGAGCTGGTAGAATTAGTTGCTGATCTGCGAAATAAATTAGCTATATTGGAGAAGAAAAATGGGGTGTTGGAATATAAACTATCACTCGTGGGCTCATTGAAATTGCATTAATGATTTTGACTTTTTTATCGTTCAATACCACCACCAACTTTTGGTTGGAGGTGGTATCATTTTGACTCCTTCTATTCAAAATTATTTTCTCCAAAATTCGTAAATTTGCTGTAGGGAGACAATTTCATCGTTAACCAATTTTTGGGTTTTTCGGGGGTGGTGGGGGTAGTATATAGAGGTGGAAACGATACCACCGTAGGTGGTATCATTTTGACTCCCTATATACTACTGATGTATTTGTAACAACATCCCCCATCATTCTACAGAAAGCCCATGGTGCCCACTAACCCCAAAGCTCAAGGTCACTAACTTAGAAATTTCCGTGTTTGGAAAAGTTAACGCTCATTTTATGCTTTAATATTCCATATATGCATTTGTAAAAACCTCCCGCATCATTCTACAGAAAGCCCATGGTGCCCGCTATCCCCAAAAGTCAAGGTCACTGACTTAGAAATTAACGCTCAGTTTATGCTTTAATATTCCATACATGCATTTGTAACAACATCCCGCATCATTCTACAGAAAGCCGCCCATCATTCTACAGAAAGCCCATGGTGCCCGCTAACCCCAAAGGTTAAGGTCACTGACTTAGAAATTTCTGTGTTTGGAAAAATTAACGCTCAGTTTATGCTTTAATATTTCATACATGCATTTGTAACAACATCCCGCATCATTCTACAGAAAGCCCATGGTGCCCGCAAACTCCAAAGGTCAAGGTCACTGACTTAGAAATTTCCGTATTTGGAAAAGTTAACGCTCAGTTTATGCTTTAATATTCCATACTTGCATTTGTAACAATATCCCGCATCATTCTACAGAAAGCCCATGGTGCTCACTAACCCCAAGGTTATTACATGCTCCTTATATACTATCAAACTGCGCCAGGCGGGACATTTTTCTCCGCGTAGCTCTTGTTATTTACCGTAGGTTAAAGTTTTTAAGAACACTATCTCTCAGAAACAGCTTCGCCTATTCACTCGAAGCTTCACATGTGTGTTTATCATCATCCATATTTTCATTCTATGCTCAACCCCTGCAACCCCTGTCAGCCCAATATCAAGGTCAAATTACTTTGAAATTTACCTCAAAGTTTGTGACATGCCTGCATGTGGACAGTGCGATATAGTTGTCACATTGGCCTACATACGTACGTACATCCATATGTACGTCACTTCGTGCATCCGGTTATTTTTTTTGGATTTAAGGTTAATGTTTGTAAAGGTACATGCTCACTCAGTAGGCGCACATTGTTCTTTATAGCAATTAAATAAGTGTATAATTGTGTCACTATTCCATCAGTTCTAAAAATTACGTGTGCCCGCTATCCATATATAATCATTTAGTAATATTTATTTTACTGATAATGACTAGCAGTGGTATCAAACTATTTTCATATTCAAATGAGGCATGATATTTTTTAATTACTTATACTAATTAAATGTGATTCCCTGAAAAAATAATGTTTTCGACAGATTATAAAGTATGATCATTTGCACATCAAAAAATAAATAGTAATGTCTTGGTAACATTTTAAGGAAACACGGTTATCGCCCCTGATAGCTGTGTAGAAATTTACGTCTGATATAAAATGTATAATAATGCCAATAAATATGTGTATTAATGGTGAATTAATGTTTATTTTGCCCGAAAATGTCTCAGATTATGTCTCTGATATAAAGAACAGTTTGTGCCTACTGAGTGGGCAAGTACCTTTAAGAACACTATATCTCTGAAACTGCTTCACCAATTCACTCGAAACTTCACATACTGTGTATTTGTCACCCACATTTTCATTATTATTTAGATGTGCCCAATGTCATGGTCAAATTACTTTGAAATTTCCCTTAAAGTTTTTGTTCGGCCCGCTTGCAGACAGGGCGATATAGTCGGCAAATTGGTGTGCATTCAGGATAAAGTTTTTGGTTAAAGTGTTTTTTAGTTAAAGTTTTTGGGTATACTATCAAAGCCTCGGCGGGTGCGGCATGTTTTTACGTCAACGGGCTAAAGCTTTGTTGCAATAAAAAAAAAATTGTACTATCAAATGCCTCGTCGGGCACGACATGCAGGCCATGGCCATCTAGTTATTATGGCATGCGATTTGATCAGTCGGCCCTCGCACCATGACTAGTTTAGCACTTGATCAGTCGGCCATCGCACCAGGACTAGTTTAGCACTTGATCAGTCGGCCATCGCTCCAGGACTAGTTTAGAACTTGATCAGTCGACCATCTCACCAGGACTAGTATAGCACTTGATCAGTCAGCCATCGCACCAGTACTAGTTTATAACTTTATCAGTCAGCCATCACACCAGGACTAGTATTGCACTTGATCAGTCGGCCATCGCACCGGGACTAGTTTAGCCCTTGATCAGTCGGTCATCGCACCAGGACAAGTATAGCACTCGATCAGTCGGCCATCGCACCAGGACTAGTTTAGAACTTGATCAGTCGGCCATTGCTCCAGGACTAGTTTATAACTTGATCAGTCGGCCATCGCACAAGGACTAGTTTAGCACTTGATCAGTCGGCCATCTCACCATAACTAGTATATAACTAGATCAGTCGGCCATCGCTCCAGGACTAGTTTAGCCCTTGATCAGTCGGCCATCGCACCGGTACTAGTTTAGCCCTTGATCAGTCGGTCATCGCACCAGGACAAGTATAGCACTCGATCAGTCGGCCATTGCACCAGGACTAGTTTAGAACTTGCTCAGTCGGCCATTGCTCCAGGACTAGTTTAGAACTTGATCAGTCGGCCATCGCACCAGGACTAGTTTATCACTTGATCAATCGGCCATCTCACCATGATTAGTATAGAACTAGATCAGTCAGCCATCGCTCCAGGACTAGTTTAGCCCTTGATCAGTCGGCCATCTCACCAGGACTAGTTTAGCCCTTGATCAGTCGGCCATCGCACCAGGACTCGTGTAGCCCTTGATCAGTCGGCCATCGCACCAGGACTAGTATAGAACTTGATCAGTCGGCCATCGCACCAGGACTAGTTTAGCCCTTGATCAGTCGGTCATCGCACCAGGACTAGTAAAGCACTTGATCAGTCTGCCATCGCACCATAAGTAGCATAGCGCTTGATTAGTCGCCCATTGCACCATGCCCACTATAGCACTTAATCAGTTGGCCATCTCACCATGCCCAGTATAGCACGTGATCAGTCGGCCATGCCGAGTATAGCACTTGATCAGTCGGCCATCTCACCAGGACTAGTAGAGCACTTGATCAGTCTGCCATCGCACCATAACTAGTATAGCGCTTGATCAGTCGCCCATTGCACCATGCCCAGTATAGCACTTGATCAATTGGCCATCTCACCATGCCCAGTATAGCACGTGATCATTCGGCCATGCCGAGTACAGAACTTGATCAGTCGGCCATCGCACCAGGAATAGTTTAGAACTTGATCAGTCGACCATCGCACCAGGAATAGTTTAGCCATTGATCAGTCGGCCATCGCACCAGGACTAGTATAGCACTCGATCAGTCGGCCATCGCACCAGGACTAGTATAGCACTCGATCAGTCGGCCATCGCACCAGGACTAGTATAGCACTCGATCAGTCGGCCATCGCACCAGGACTAGTATAGCACTCGATCAGTCGGCCATTGCACCAGGATTAGTTTAGCACTTGATCAGTCGGCCACGTCATCCTGCGTTACAGACAGAAGTGGTGGTCGGGGGGGGGGGGGGTGTAGTGTTGTCTAGTCATAGACAAAAACTGGTGGTGGTGGTGATACACATTGTTCCCACTGTGGGATATAGACCGGAACTTTTAGGACGCCAAATGTAGATGGCTGGTGTGTGTGGGGGATCATTGTTTTGTGTCCCCGGCGGTGGTGCGGAGTAAAATGATGAATTACTGATGAATTACTGTATTGAACACACATGTATATGCACTGTGATACCGTTCTTCACAATCCTCAGTTTTAAATTGTTTCTGTATCGTAAAACTGAAAATTCATTCATTTTTAAAAACTTAAAATTGTGGCAGATGATCGAAATGAAAACCTGATGTTTACATTCGAAATGAACCGGTGAATCGGTATATTTTAACCGCACGATGACCCACTGTATATTCATACCATATCCGTACGGATATATCGTATATACGAACGGATATCGTATGTTTGTATAATATTAGTATTAGTACGTTTGTATAATGTAAACAAACTGTACGATGATACGGTAAGTTTTTACCGCAAATAGCGAAAGAATGACCGCACAAACGGTATCGCGAAAGAATGACCGCACAAACTGGACCGCGAAAGAATGACCGCACAAACGGTATCGCGAAAGAATGACCGCAAAAACGGGACCGCGATTGGACCGCAATTAGACTGCAATTTCAGAGGGGACGAATTGCAATTCAAGGACCGCTGGATTGCAATTCTTGGTAAGAGAATCGCAGGCGGGAGTGTAGCTTTGATCCATTTTTGGACTCTGAAAATGACAACATTCCTGAAACTGTCTTCCGACTTAGACACAGAATGCTGACTTATTCAACATCTGTGATGACAGTGATGTTTATTTGTCTGATTCTTCTTCAGATGAGTCCGATGGAGAGATATATTGATGTATTGATGTCCAATGTTGGACCTATATCGTTATCAGATAACGGCCCGGTATCATAGAAATACGAGCCGATGTTGGCCCCCTATCGTACTTATACTTTGTCGGAATTAAATAATTATATAATTGTGTCACTATTCCACCAGTTATAAAAATTACTAGTTCCCGCTATGCAAATATAATCATTTAGTAATATTTAGTTTGCAGATAGTGAAGCGCGGTGGTGTCAGGCTACTTTCACATGCAAATGAGGCACGATTGTTTATATTAATTAAATGCGTCACCTAAAAATAATATTTTCGACAGATTATAAAGTATGATCATTGCACATCCAAAAATAAATACAGATAATAAATAGTAATGTCCGTTAGTATATTTAATGAAACACGGTTATCACCCCTGATATCAGTGTAAAATGTTACGTCTGATATAAAATGTATAATAATGTCAATTAAAACGTGGGGTAATGGTGATTGAATGTTTATTTTGCCAGATAATGTCTCAGATGATGTCTCTGATATAAAGAACAGTTTGTGCCTACTGAGTGGGTATATGCCTTTAATATCGAATAACACACCGTGTTTTACCCCAAGCACTAAGCCACAAATCCTACACAAAAAGCCTAAGCTGGACAGGGTGCCCATAATGTTACAATACTACTCGATGTACCACCACTTGCGACTTGCGATGTTGTTTCCACGCGTGCTGGATTAGGAATCTAACACATTCCGCGTATTTGTCGGACATAAACCACACAAACGTAGACATAGCTGGCAAAAGAACACTACAATATATTGGCTTCAGTGATTGCAATGTCAAAAGTAGGAACGACAATTGCTAAAAACGAATATTGCGGCACTACCACAACGGCAATAGTCGGTCATGGACCCAATGATGGCGTGCATAGAAGGAATAGAGAGCGAACAGTTTAAATCTGTTTTTAATGTTACCTTGCGACCCTAATTAGCCCTTTCAGCCCTAAATAACTTGAATGGACTGTGATATGATAATTTACCAACCAATGCAATCGTCAGAAAGTGATTTTCTGATTAGTCCATTTATTGATGAGACGGCTAGTCACGAGCCGGCTCATCTGTATCTAAACTGTTGATAAACACCACTATAGAGTGATGTAGTGTTCAAAGAGTTAATGTCCCACCCTAGTGCACTTACCAATAAATGGAAGATGTGAAATGACTTCATGGACTGAAATGCTGCTCTCCAACTGTTCCCTGAATATATCTACCATTTGCGGAATATATTCAGATGGGTCCATCATGCAGTTCGGAATCACTGATGGCGATTCATACATGTCTATCATGGTTGTCTTTGTACATGTAGCATGCTCGTGTATTGTTGAACGCTTGTCTGCGTTGGTATTGCTGGAACTACTTGTCAAGCTACCACCTGATCTATCACTGAATGCTGAATCGTAGGAATGGCCACTTCTAATCTGATGGTTGTTTCTTTGCAGCTGTAACCACACACATGTTAACATACAGAACACCAGACTGATTATGTTCATATTATGTTTATAGAGGTACTCTAGGTTCCGATGCATGTCTGAGAAATCCTACCGCTCCCGAACCGAGTTTAATATAAATGTGAAACGAAATACATTTGCTTGGTATTCGATTTCTCAGGTAACGTTTAATGTTAGAGACTGGGCGAATACGCATGGCTTACGTTAAAAATAACGCGGACTTCTTTCCGTTTCGTCATTGCATTGACGTTTTATCACGTGACATCGTTTGAGCAATGAAACGTCTGCTAATGTAATTGTGACCGCGATATATGTACATTGTATTTCGTCAAACCAGGATACGACTCCTTGTTTTCAGTGAGCTTATATTCGTTGAATGCATAGCGAGTTACCTGACAACTTTGAAGATGTGTTTCCCCATTAATGTTGATTATACTGATAATGAAGACATTATCCATCGAAAGAGTCATGTTTCTCATACTTGGTCTTAATAAATTATACCAGAAAATATTTTTATAATGTGCAACATTTTAGTTAATGTCTGGATTATGAAACTGTTACCACCATTACATATGACATTCGAAACATAGCAAGAGTTTTGTGAATGTATCACTGTCGTTGACCTGAATTACAACGTCAACGCAGACGTGTTATCAAACCTTGCAGTTTACAAACCACTGTGACAGTAATACTTTTCAAAATCCATACTAATTGCAAACACACAGGCATTGTATGACATAAACCTACCTCATTTGAAGCGGAATAACCATATACGTCATCTAAACTGTCTTTCACATCATCATTGCTTTGAAGATCCTGTAATATATAAAGTAAAGTAGAGACATAAGTGTATAATATCATATTCCTTCGTACGTTGGACTGATATAAAACTTTATATCCATATTTATCATCAGCCGTCTATTAAATGACGTTGTAATTTACACAACTTAAATCGTATGTGCTTGAATTCCATTAGCATACGTCAATGCTAATTAGAGCAAATATCTGTCAACTTGCGGACGTCATTTAAGGAAATCGATTATATTTTAAGGCTACATCTGTGACTAATTACGAATTTATGTATGGTCTTTGGCTACACCCGACACATTACACAGATTGTAAATACACGTCGCTTTGTGTGGAAAAAAATATCGATAATGCCCAGTCGTGTGTGACGAGGTGTTGATCTGATGACACCACACAGCTGTAGATGTTGACTGACCCTTAGGCAATGTTTTTAAATTGACGTGTCGTTTTGATGTGTGCAGCAACACCTCACTGTCGGAGACAACATGACAATTAACGATATACTCTCGATTATAAACAGATCTATTAGACGGCTGGTTATTTAATGAAAAGAGTAGTTCAGTACACCTTCGCCGATATTATTTTGAAAAGTCGACAAAAATTCTATCACCGTATTTAGTTGTGCCGATATTGTTTTAAAAAATCAGTATTTTTTTTCCGTAAATGGTGTTGAAAATTGACACAAAATATATAGCCGCATTTCGCCGATATTCGTTTAGAATATCACCAATATTTTCTGTAAATGGTGTTGACACAAAATTCAGCTCTCACGCGGAATTCAAATAAAATAAAAAATAATAATTTAATAAATATACGCCGAATTCTACTGTGTTTGCGGCCAGTGAATTCTGGTCGTGGTAGCCACACGCGCAGTTCCAACAGAACCCCCGACCCTTTCGGGAATCGGTAATTAAATCATAGAAGTCGGCGACCTTAACCTCGCGACTATTGCGCCATTTACGACGATTACATTTATACGGAAGTGCTATCAGTATTACGTAACCATTTGAACGTAATAATTATTAAATTATTTTGCAACTCCATCTACAACGATACCGTTACAGAGATACGCTATTGAAACAACATGTATTAGTACCCATAACATATCGAAGTAATGTATCGTTATATATATCACAGGAATTAGATTAAAACTATATATACTAATAAACAGAACAATCCGCTTGGCTTGTATGAAAATAGTTCGCGTGATATTGATTATCTCCCTTGCCGAAAGTAGTTCACAGATTTATTAATTCCAAATAAGACGTGTTTGCGTAATGTAAAATTCAACCGTAATTCCAACTTTTGTTATTTTTCATTTCCTTTATGTAATTCTTACATTCATATTCAGATAATTTGCCTTCACAATTTTATTTCTCTTCTTCCAATAATACATGTTCATTATTGTTCTTGAAACAATCATGATTAGTTGCTTGCATGTCTTTTTTCGTATATACCTTTTTATAATATTCTTGCTGCTGACGTAGTATTTCGTTGTCATGTGTAATACAATTGTTATTTATATTCAGTCTAGTTATAGTTTTATTTTCTGCCCGTTTCTTTTCGAAATTAGGAAAGTATTTTGTATTATTTTCTCCACCATCTATCCATTCGGCTTTGGTTCTTAATAGTATTCCTCTAACCCTTTCTTCCTGTATATTATGTAGTTGGTATTTCTTATTATTTACTTCTGTTAAAAGGTCTTCCTCTGTAGTATTAGAGTATTGTGATTCTAGTTTATTTATTTCATCCGTTAACTTTGTTTATCTTTTTACCGTTTTTTTCTTTTCTATGGAACCAAATCTTATAGTTTCGTTTCTAATGGTTCCTTTTATTATCTCCCATAATGTATTAGGATTTGCACCTGCATTCGTTTCAGCAACTAAAGAAATAGTATGTCTAATATTTTGTTGATATTCGGCATTTAACAGTAAGCTATTATTTAACTTAAAGTAACCTGGACCTCTTTTATTATATTGTGTATGAAGGGAGAAAAATACCATTGAATGATCCGACTTATATCCTGTGGTAATCTTACTATTTGCTACGTGATTTATTATGTTTTCTAAAATTAAAAAAATAATGTAATCTACAAAATATTGGCGGCTTATTATTTGAATACCATGTATATTTTCTTGAATTAGAGTTAAGAATTCTCCAAATATCGAGTATATTGTATTTATTCATGATAGATAATAATTTGTCTCGTGTCTTTTTATTTGTATCTTTTCTTCCATTTTTCTTTTCAAGATCCGGATCTAAAATTGTGTTGAAATATCCACCTACTATTAATGTATCATTTTCAAAAGATTCCATATAATTATCTATATTTTGGTAAAAGTTAAAGCTTTTTTCATTCGGACCATATAAATTAATTAGAGTATAATCATTTTGTGATATACATATTTGTAAAACTTGCATTCTGCCGGTTACTGCTTCGATATATTGTTTTATTTTATACTAAAAAAATGTGATATTAGAATACCCACCCCTTCTTTATTGCTAAAATTCCCAATGAAATAAGCATCGCCGTCCCATTAATTTTCCCATTGTGTTTTATCATTTGCGGTAAAATGTGCTTCTTGAATAAAACAAATAGCAAAATCATTTTCTATAATCCATTGCATCAGTTGTAAGCGTTTGCTTTTTGACCCCATATCTTTTACATTAAGAGTTCCTATTAAAATCATAAAATTGCGAACATATTAAAATCACAAAAATAATATATATGGAGAAAAAAAAAATACACCAAGTCGAGGTTTGAACACCCGACCCTTTCGGGAATCGGTAATTAAATCATAGAAGTCGGCGACCTTAACCTCGCGACTATTGCGCCATTTACGACGATTACATTTATACGGAAGTGCTATCAGTATTACGCAACCATTTGAACGTAATAATTATTAAATTATTTTGCAACTCCATCTACAACGATACCGTTACAGAGATACGCTATTGAAACAACATGTATTAGTACCCATAACATATCGAAGTAATGTATCGTTATATATATCACAGGAATTAGATTAAAACTATATATACTAATAAACAGAACAATCCGCTTGGCTCGTATGAAAATAGTTCGCGTGATATTGATTATCTCCCTTGCCGAAAGTAGTTCACAGATTTATTAATTCCAAATAAGACGTGTTTGCGTAATGTAAAATTCAACCGTAATTCCATCCTTTGTTATTTTTCATTTCCTTTATTGCAATTCTTACATTCATATTCATAACTTGCTTCACAGTTTTATTTCTCTTCTTTTCCATAATACAAGTTCATTATTGTTCTTGAAACAATCATGATTAGTTGCTTGCATGTCTTTTTTTGTATATACCTTTTTATAATATTCTTGCTGCTCACGTAGTATTTCGTTGTTATGTGTAATACATGTAATATTGTTATTTATATTCAGTCTAGTTATAGTTTTATTTTCTGCCGTTTTTTTCTTTCTTTCGAAATTAGAAAAGTACTTTGTATTATTTTCTCACCATCTATCCATTCGGCTTTGGTTCTTAATACAATTCCTCTAACCCTTTCTTCCTGTATATTATGTAGTTGGTATTTCCTTATTATTTACTTCTGTTAAAAGGTCTTCCTCTGTAGTATTAGAGTATTGTGATTCTATTCTAATTTATTTATTTCATCCGTTAACTTTTTTTCTATATTTACCGTTTTTTTCTTTTCTATGAAACCAAATCTTATAGTTTCGTTTCTAGTGGTTCCTTTTATTATCTCCCATAATGTATTAGGATTTGCACCTTCATTCGTTTCAGCAACTAAAGAAATAGTATGTCTAATATTTTGTTGATATTCGGCATTTAACAGTAAGCTATTATTTAATTTAAAGTAACCTGGACCTCTTTTATTATATTGCGTATGAAGGTAGAAAAATACCATTGAATGATCCGACTTATATCCTGTGGTAATCTTAATATTTGCTACGTGATTTATTATGTTTTCAGAAATTAAAAAAATAATCTAATCTACAAAATATTGGCGGCTTAATATTTGAATACCAGTATATTTTCTTGAATTAGAGTTTAAGAATTCTCCAAATATCGAATATATGTATTTATTCATGATAGATAATAATTTGTCACGTGTCTTTTTATTTGTATCTTTTCTTCCATTTTCTGTCAAGATCCGGGTCTAAAATTGTGTTGAAATATCCACCTACTATTAATATCATTTTCAAAAGATTCCATATATAATATCTATATTTTGGTAAAAGTTAAAGCTTTTTTCATTCGGACCATATAAATTAATTAGTGTATAATCATTTTGTGATATACATATTTGTAAAAACTTGCATTCTGCCTGTTACTGCTTCGATATATTGTTTTATTTTATACTAAAAATAAAAAAAAATATGATATTAGAATATCCCACCCCACCCCTTCTTTATTGCTAAAATTCCCAATGAAATAAGCATCGCCCGTCCCCATTAATTTTCCCATTGTGTTTTATCATTTGCGGTAAAATGTGCTTTTGAATAAAACAAATAGCAAAATCATTTTTTCTATAATCCATTGCATCAGTTGTAAGCGTTTTGCTTTCTGACACCCCATACCTTTTACATTAAAAGTTCCTATTTTAATATCCATGTCGTTATGCTGTGAAATTTCATAATCTGGAACCAAGCGTAAGCGTACAATTGACCTTAGATACAGCATTCTAAACTTGAACAGAAGGTGTGTAGACATGGTTTGCTAGGATTGTGTTTCGTAATGAAATGCCACTAGGGTCACACACACAATGAGAAAAGGCGATCATATCCGTTCACAATAATGCCCACATCGGTGGTCCATGATTTACAATTAATAACAGTATTAAATATTCTGCGTATCAATATGTACGTGAAGTAATGGCACCAATGAAGTGAACAACATTCTTAGTGTAGATCTTTACTTTTTGTAAAACCTTTACAAATACAGTCTCTTTTAAAACGAAGCCCGTGGAGTACAAATTGTATATTTAAATTGTAACACCGATGGATACAAAATCAATTACATTGTACTATTCTATAGTTTCGAATTCAAACAAACTCATATGTAAATTTTACATTACATCGATTATTTGATAATTTAAGGTTAAAGACTCAACTATATATGGCCCCTTGATTACAAACGTTATCTGAGCATGCAAACACCACCTGAACGTGAAAACCAGACGGCTGAGAAGCATCATCTCAGCACAAGCTCAGACTCAACCAGTCAACCAGCTAGATCCCGGGCGCAAGACGTGGTCACACGCCTAAAAAAATCTAGCACACTTCTTACAGATCGAGAGGAAACCACTCTATAAATATATATGTATACATGGACGCCAGCTGGGAGCAAAGACATACCTTACGCAATCTTCACCCGCTGTGATCGTGATCATCTTGCTCAGTCATAATGCTATATTTATAATGCTATATTATGATATAATGGTATGGTTTTTCTGACTACAACAAACAATATCTCAGTGATCGGGTGGCGAACACCGTAAGCCCTGATCAGAAAGAAGCGGACGGTCAGACTTAGTTTAGACTATGCTCGGCTCAGAAAAAACGCCGCAAGGTCCACTTTTCCCGTCGGCGGTCCATCTTTTTTCATTGAAAATAGTGTTTACTATATATGCTGAAGTGAAATGGTATACTTTAGGAATATAAGATGTTATACATGTACATGTATACGAACAAAACAAAGAATTACCACATATATTACAAACAAATATAAAAAAATGTGTTTGTCAGAAGTTGTATCCAGCATAGACCGAGACCACCTGTATGCATGTACATGTATCTGAACCAAACAAAGATATACCACATATACAGATATGTATGTATTACATAAGAATTACAAAAAATACCAAAAAATGTGCATGTCCGTATGTTGTATCCAGCATAGATCCAGACCACCTGTAATGCATGCCACATGTATCTAAACAAAAACAAGGAAATACCACAAGAACATATATGTATGTATTAACATATGTATTACAAAAAAATACAAAAAAAATGTGATATCCGTATGTCGTGTCCAGCATAGATCGAGACCACCTGCGCCTCCGCACAGTCTGGTCAGGATCCACTCTGCTCACAACCTCTACGGTATACTGCATCAAGTGATGTCCTATTGGTCGTCAGCTTTTTCGTATGTCAACACTGGGACACCAATTTAGATAGACTATATATGATTTGTCATTTATAATAACTTAGATAATTAATAATTACCAAATACCATGTATGTAACTTCGACAATGATATTTTTTCAAAGCTACTTGTATAGTTTTTCCCAGGTTAACACGACCGCTTTCTTGCATATCTATCAGAAAAAAACAAACAACGAAACTGTATATTTCTCAGAGTTAAGAAAACCCAAATCAATCCCATAATGGTGTGACAAAGGCAAAATCGACACGTGTGTCTCTATCTCCATCTAGAGGGGATACAGAGACCTGCGGAAAATATAATGATCAATGTATACATGTACATAATCCTCACAAAGTGGCAAAGCGAAAAAAAAATGAAATGAAGAATTTATCCATCGAAAGAGTCATGTTTCTCATATTTGGTCTTCATAAATTATACAAGAAAATGTATTTATAAAGTGCAACGTTTTAGTTAATGTCTGGATTATGAAACTGTTACCACCATTACATATGACATTAGAATCATAGCAAAATTATGTGAATGTATTACTTTCGTTGATCTGAATTCCAACGTCAACACAGACGTGTTATCAAACCTTGCAGTTTACAAACCACTGTGACAGTAACATTTTTCAAAATCCATACTAATTGCAAAGACACAGGCATTGTATGACATAAACCTACCTCATTTGGAGCGGAATAACCATATACTTCATCTGTACAGACATATTCATCATCATTGCTTTGAAGATCCTGTAATATATAAAGTAAAGTAGTGGCATAAGTGTATAATATCATATTCCTTTGTACGTTGGACTGATATAAAACTTCATATCAATATTTATCATCAGCCGTCTATCAAATGACGTTGTAATTTACACAACTTAAATCGTATGTGCTTCAATTCCATTAGCATACGTCAATGCTAATTAGAGCAATTATGTGTGTGAACAACTTGTGAACTTGCACTAGCATCCATTAGACTTTACTCACGGGTCGAAGGTTCGCGCTTCCGCTCCGACTGATATGGCCGGTGTGTGAGCCACACTGTAGCTACATACATGGTACCAATATTCCAAATGTAGCATCTTGTAATGTTGAAGTACTGGTACTGCTGCTCAATGATTAGAGGGTCTCATTGATCGAAACCACGCTATTAAATCGAAACAACACTGATACGGATTTGTTATATATATACGTAAGGCCAAAAGATATATTTAGAAAATGCGCTTATTTAAGAAGAGTTTTTTAAGAAGAGAGATATAGGAAAGAGAAAAAGATAAAGAGGTCTGTCTTCTGTTCTCGTAATACAAGTAATTCGTAATACATGTGATTTATAACGTTTATGTCAATAATATTATATAGTGGACATATATTGTTCATAAGCATGTAATTAACTTTGCTACGCTTGGTACCTTGCACATATTGATCGTATTTTTCTTGTATTAATAATTATTTCGTGTGTGTTTAAAAGTTGAAATTACGCCATTATGTTATAGTAGACCGAGCTTGTCTTTCATTGTGGCTATTTCTTTTTCAATATCGATGAGTCTTTTCAAATATTGCATGAACAAATTTAATGACAATTCTTGTTTTCACATTTAATCAAAAAATATTTTACAATTATGATAATGAAATTAAAATTGTTTAGCGATAAGATTTGTTTGGGTCTACAACAAATGAAATCGTATTGAAATTCACTTCGTAAACCACACTCTTTCATTTGAGAATGTTCTTAGTTGTGACCATACATGTTGCACATTTGGGCATTCCAGAATAAATGTTTTATATATTTTCCACATTCATGCTGCAAAAATCACATGAACTACTTGGTACCATGCCACAATTAAGTAATAACGTATTTGCGCCTATGATTCTCATTAAATATGTATACTGAAAAATTCCGTAGTGTGCTATCTATTGTAAATTACATACAAGTTGTGTATATATTTTTCCATCGAAATTAAAATAGGGAATTCGTTCGTCCATTTCTGCTCTGATTGTATTGATTCTATGTTGTTTTTATTTGTTTTGTATGTGTTTAGAAGTTTATTTACTCCATTGCTTGTCTGTACTTTTTGTAAAATAGGTTTCAGAGTGTGTACGGTATTTATGTTTTCTGTTTTAAATTTTTTCTTTCCATTGCAGATTAATATTATTTGTTTACTAAACCTAATATTTGATAAAATCACTGCCTTATAGTATACATTTCCGCAAAATCATTATAACGTATCGATCTGTTTACTCTACAATCATGTCTGCGCTATAAATTTGATACCCCTTTCGTGCCAGGATTTGATGTATATTGTTTTGTTTTGATACTATATATTATAATTATTCCATAAAATTTCTTTTGATATACTTTCGTTTTTTTCTGAGAAATTGATGTTAGCCCATGCTGTCAAAACATTGAATAGGACAGTATGTTCTTTACATATGTGTTTTATATCCTGTGGTTTTATTGCATTCGAAAATTAGTTTCCCACCAAATGGTTCAAGTTTCTGTGTGCATAGCAGTTTCCACTGGCCATGGTTCGTATCATCACATATTCTTTTTACCCATGATGCTTTTATCGCTTTTATAAAACTGCCTATTTCGACCATCTTTAAACCCCCGTGTTCATATGTTTAAATTATTGTGTTCCGCTTTTCTTTATCGGGTTTGCCATCCCAGAGAAAATCAAACAATTTGTTTGTAATTGTTTTAATTATGCTGTCTGGTGGGTCAGGTAAGACTGTTAATGGATATATCAGTTTCGGAAAAGCAAATGTTTTGATCACAGTAATTTTACCTAACAAACTTAGTTTTCTTGTATTCCATGTCTCAAGACTTTTGACGAACTCTTGTATCTTCGGAGTAAGGTTTAGTTCGTGCATATTTTTATTATCATTTGAAAAAGTAATGCCTATGTTTTTGCACTTGTTATTATTTGCAGGGAAAAAAAATAGTGTTGTCTTTTTTAGGGAATCCACCCGAAGTACAGTAGACTTTTTTGTATTGAGTTTGAGGCCCGAAATTTTACTGAATGAGGTATATTAATGTTTCGAATTATTTCTGTGTACCATCTAATGTAAATGTAGCATCTTCAGCAAACATTGTCTTTTTAAGTTCTATGTCACTCATTTTAACCCCAGTTATATCTTTTTCATTGTCTATTGCTTTTGATAATAATTATATTGCAATTATGAATAGGTATGGTGATAATGGACAGCCTTGACGGACAACTCGGTTCATTGCGAACAAATCTGATAAGTAACCGTTATTTTGAACGCAACTTTTTGCATATGAATAAAAAGTTTAATCCATTTAATAATGTCGTTGCCGAAATTAAAATATTGCATGACCTTTTGAAGGTATTCGTGTTCAACTGCATCAAAGGCTTTTTCAAAATCTGCAAAGAATAATAAACCCGGAGAATTACTTTCATTCAAAAAGTCTACCGATTCGCATAATGTTCTGATGTTTTCTCCAATGTATTTCCCCTTAATGAATCCAGTTTGTGAATTATCTATTATTGATGGTAATACTTTTTGCAGCCTGTTTGCAATAGCTTTTGTAGCAATTATATAATCGACATTAAGAAGGGATATCGGTCTCCAGTTTGCAAGAATGGATAAGTCACTGTCTTTGGTATTAACATGATTACTGTTATTACTCCCTGTTTTTAATTCTCTCAAGTTTCCGTTCTGTAATGAATAATTCATGGAATTTATAAAATAATATTTGACATCATTCCAGAATATTTTGAATTACGTAAACATTGTATTAGCGAGCATACCTCACTATATCCCCAGTTACCTATGTAAACAGGGGGTGTGATGAGGTACCCGCGCAATAGGTAATGCGGTCAAATAGGTCACGATGCAGTGACTATATTCGATCAATAACTTATGTTGTAAGCGATTGTAATGTGTATTTTCAATATTTATAGTATTAAAATGTATCATATCGGTACCCCTTTAAGTAATATTTGTATATTTTAAATGTATTGATGTTCTCATGATGCGCATGAATATAAGTATTAATTAATCCAGCTTATATTGAGGCAAATCACACAGCCTTAGAACATAGTATTGGAGTATAAACCATATTATCGTATATTATTCATAAGTATATCACTATTAAACATTAATTACAATATGTATGCATATTATTAAAACAGTAGATGCTACCGCTGTTTCGCTATATGTGATATTTATAACAAAATGTATTTTTTATTCGTCCGCGTACGGATTTCTGTCACACAAAGTCGCCATTTTCAGTTCATATTTTGACCTGTGCATATGAACCGGACTAAGTTTAAACAACGCTCGATTCCGTCCAATTCAAATTTCTCTGCAGAATGTTCAGACTAACTACATAAGTAATGCTGCTATATAAGTGTTAACGGCTGGAACATGGTCATCACTAAAAGGAAGAAACCACAGTCGTATTATTGAAAAATAAGATTTACCTGATACCTCATGGGGGCCGCCATTAATCCAGTGTAAACAATAGACCGTGTGATCCCATTCCCTGAGTAGCCCCAGCTTAGTGAAGCGGTGTGCCAATCATGATATCATGTTCCCCAATAATAGAAACGGTTTGAATTTCTCGGTAAAAACTACGAAAGTCATAAAAAAATAACGATGTATATTTAACATTGGATACGCGTAAACGGTATTACTCTCTCTCTCATCGGTCGTCCATAGCGATTTAACGTACTGATCTGGTCTTAATTTATTGTCAACTTTCAACGCCATTTACAGAATATACGGCGAATTTTGGAAATAAATAACGGCAAATTACGATGACGTCTGCTCTGAAATATCTGTCAACTTGCGGACGTCATTTAAGGAAATCGATTATATTTTAAGGCTACTTCTGTGACTAATTACGAATTTATGTATGGTCTTTGGCTACACCCGACACATTACACAAATCCAGTTGTAAATACACGTCGCTTTGTGTGGAAAAAAAGATTGATAATGCCCAGTCGTGTGTGACGAGGTGTTGATCTGATGACACCACACAGCTGTAGATGTTGACTGACCCTTAGGCAATGTTTTTAAATTGACGTGTCGTTTTGATGTGTGCCGCAACACCTCACTGTCGGAGACAACATGACAATTAACGATATACTCTCGATTATAAACAGATCTATTAGACGGCTGGTTATTTAATGAAAAGAGTAGTTCAGTACACCTTCGCCGATATTATTTTGAAAAGTCGACAAAAATTCTATCACCGTATTTAGTTGTGCCGATATTGTTTTAAAAAATCTGTATTTTTTTTCCGTAAATGGTGTTGAAAATTGACACAAAATATATAGCCGCATTTCGCCGATATTCGTTTAGAATATCACCAATATTTTCTGTAAATGGTGTTTGACAACAAAATACAGCTCTAACGCGGATTCAAATAAAATAAAATAAAAAATAATAATTTAAATAAATATACGCCGAATTACTACTGTGTTTGCGGCCAGTGAATTCTGGTCGTTGGTTAGCCAACACGCGCAGTTCCAACACAACACCCGACCCTTTCGGAATCGGTAATTAAATAAAGTCATAGAAGTCGGCGACCTTAACCTCGCGACTATTGCGCCCATTTTTTACGACGATTACATTTATACGTAAGTGCTATCAGTATTACGCAACCATTTGAACGTAATAATTATTAAATATTATTTTGCAACTCATCTACAACGATACCGTTACAGAGATACGCTATTGAAACAACATGTATTAGTACCATAACATATCGAAGTAATGTATCGTTATATATATCACAGGAATTAGATTAAAACTATATATACTAATAAACTGAACAATCCGCTTGGCTCGTATGAAAATAGTTCGCGTGATATTGATTATCTCCCTTGCCGAAAGTAGTTCACAGATTTATTAATTCCAAATAAGACGTGTTTGCGTAATGTAAAATTCAACCGTAATTCCATCATTTGTTATTTTTCATTTCCTTTATGCAATTCTTACATTCATATTCAGATAACTTGCCTTCACAGTTTTATTTCTCTTCTTCCAATAATACATGTTCATTATTGTTCTTGAAACAATCATGATTAGTTGCTTGCATGTCTTTTTTTGTATATACCTTATTATAATATTCTTGCTGCTCACGTAGTATTTCGTTGTTATGTGTAATACATGTAATATTGTTATTTATATTCAGTCTAGTTATAGTTTTATTTTCTGCCCGTTTCTTTTCGAAATTAGAAAAGTATTTTGTATTATTTTCTCCACCATCTATCCATTCGGCTTTGGTTCTTAATACTATTCCTCTAACCCTTTCTTCCTGTATATTATGTAGTTGGTATTTCTTATTATTTACTTCTGTTAAAAGGTCTTCCTCTGTAGTATTAGAGTATTGTGATTCTAATTTATTTATTTCATCCGTTAACTTTTTTTCTATATTTACCGTTTTTTTCTTTTCTATGGAACCAAATCTTATAGTTTCGTTTCTAATGGTTCCTTTTATTATCTCCCATAATGTATTAGGATTTGCACCTTCATTCGTTTCAGCAACTAAATAAATAGTATGTCTAATATTTTGTTGATATTCGGCATTTAACAGTAAGCTTATTTATTTAATTTAAAGTAACCTGGACCTCTTTTATATTGCGTATGAAGGTAGAAAAATACCATTGAATGATCCGACATTATCTGTGGTAATCTTAACATTTGCTACGTGATTTATTATGTTTTCAGAAATTAAAAAAATAATCTAATCTACAAAATATTGGCGGCTTATTATTTGAATACCATGTATATTTTCTTGAATTAGAGCTAAGAATTCTCCAAATATCGAATATATTGTATTTATTCATGATAGATAATAATTTGTCACGTGTCTTTTTATTTGTATCTTTTCTTCCATTTTCTTGTCAAGATCCGGGTCTAAAATTGTGTTGAAATATCCACCTACTATTAATGTATCATTTTCAAAAGATTCCATATAATTATCTATATTTTGGTAAAAGTTAAAGCTTTTTTCATTCGGACCATATAAATTAATTAGTGCATAATCATTTTGTGATATACATATTTATAAAACTTGCATTCTGCCTGTTACTGCTTCGATATATTGTTTTATTTTATACTAAAAAAAAATGTGATATTAGAATATCCACCCCTTCTTTATTGCTAAAATTCCCAATGAAATAAGCATCGCCGTCCCATTAATTTTCCCATTGTGTTTTATCATTTGCGGTAAAATGTGCTTTTTGAATAAAACAAATAGCAAAATCATTTTCTATAATCCATTGCATCAGTTGTAAGCGTTTGCTTTTTGACCCCATACCTTTTACATTAAAAGTTCCTATTTTAATATCCATGTCGTTATGCTGTGAAATTTCATAAATCTGGAACCAAGCGTAGCGTACAATTGACCTTAGATACAGCATTCTAAACTTGAACAGAAGGTGTGTAGACATGGTTGCTAGGATTGTATTCGTAATGAAATGCCACTAGGGTCACACACACAATGAGAAAGGCGATCATATCCGTTCACAATAATGCCCACATCGGTGGTCCATGATTTACAATTAATAACAGTATTAAATATTCTGCGTATCAGATATGTACGTGAAGTAATGGCACCAATGAAGTTAACAACATTCTTAGTGTAGATCTTTACTTTTTGTAAAACCTTTACAAATACAGCCTCTTTTAAAACGAAGCCCGTGGAGTACAAATTGTATATTTAAATTGTGGGAACACCGATGGATACAAAATCAATTACATTGTACTATTCAATAGTTTCGAATTCAAACAAACTCATATGTAATTTTACATTACATCGATTATTTGATAATTAAGGTCAAAGATTCAACTATATATGGCCCCTTGATTACAAACGTTATCTGAGCATGCAAACACCAGCTGGACGTGAAAACCAGACGGCTGAGAAGCATCATCTCAGCACAGCTCAGACTCAACCAGT
The DNA here is from genome assembly GCA_029237695.1 of Conchocele bisecta. Classification (NCBI taxonomy): domain Eukaryota; kingdom Metazoa; phylum Mollusca; class Bivalvia; order Lucinida; family Thyasiridae; genus Conchocele; species Conchocele bisecta. The sequence goes on from CM055274.1 coordinate 52,685,968, forward strand.
CAACCAGCTAGATCCCGGGCGCAAGACGTGGTCACACGCCCTAAAAAAATCTAGCACACTTCTTGACAGATCGAGAGGAAACCACTCTATAAATATATATGTATACATGGACCGCCAGCTGGGAGCAAAGACATACCTTACGCCATCTTCACCCGCTGTTGATCGTGATCATCTTGCTCAGTCATAATGCTATATTCATAATGCTATATTATGATTATAATGGTATGGTTTTTCTGACTACAACAAACAATATCTCAGTGATCGCGTGGCGAACACCGTAAGCCCTGATCAGAAGAAGCGGACGGTCAGACTTAGTTTAGACTATGCTCGGCTCAAGGACTATGCAACGCCGCAAGGTCCACTTTTCCCGCCGGCGGTCCATCTTTTTTCACTGAAAATAGTGTTTACTATAGATATGCTGAAGTGAAATGTATACTTTAGGAATATAAGATGTTGTTATACATGTACATGTATCCGAACAAAACAAAGAATTACCACATATATTACAAACAAATATAAAAAAATGTGTTTGTCAGAATGTTGTATCCAGCATAGACCGAGACCACCTGTATGCATGTACATGTATCTGAACCAAACAAAGATATACCACATATACAGATATGTATGTATTACATAAGAATTACAAAAAATACCAAGAAATGTGCATGTCCGTATGTTGTATCCAGCATAGATCCAGACCACCTGTATGCATGCACATGTATCTAAACAAAAACAAGGAAATACCACAAAAACATATATGTATGTATTACATATGTATTACAAAAAAATACAAAAAAATGTGTATATCCGTATGTCGTGTCCAGCATAGATCGAGACCACCTGCGCCTCCGCACAGTCTGGTCAGGATCCACTCTGCTCACAACCCTCTACGGTATACTGCATCATGTGATGTCCTATTGGTCGTCAGCTTTTCGTATGTCAACACTGGGACACAATTTAGATAGACTATATATGATTTGTCAATTTATAATAACTTAGATAATTAATAATTACCAAATACATGTATGTTAACTTCGACAATGATATTTCAAGCTACTTGTATAGTTTTTCCCAGGTTAACACGACCGCTTTCTTGCATATCTATCAGAAAAAAACAAACAACGAAACTGTATATTTCTCAGAGTTAAGAAAACCCAAATCAATCCCATAATGGTGTGACAAAGGCAAAATCGACACGGTGTGTCTCTATCTCCATCTAGAGGGGATACAGAGACCTGCGGAAAATATAATGATCAATGTATACATGTATATAATCCTCACAAAGTGGCAAAGCGAAAAAATGAAATGAAGAATTTATCCATCGAAAGAGTCATGTTTCTCATATTTGGTCTTCATAAATTATACAAGAAAATGTATTTATAAAGTGCAACGTTTTAGTTAATGTCTGGATTATGAAACTGTTACCACCATTACATATGACATTAGAATCATAGCAAAATTATGTGAATGTATCACTTTCGTTGATCTGAATTCCAACGTCAACGCAGACGTGTATCAAACCTTGCAGTTTACAAACCACTGTAACAGTAATATTTTTCAAAATCCATACTAATTGCAAAGACACAGGCATTGTATGACATAAACCTACCTCATTTGGAGCGGAATAACCATATACTTCATCTGTACAGACATATTCATCATCATTGCTTTGAAGATCCTGTAATATATGTAAAGTAGTGGCATAAGTGTATAATATCATATTCCTTCGTACGTTGGACTGATATAAAACTTCATATCCATATTTATCATCAGCCGTCTATCAAATGACGTTGTAATTTACACAACTTAAATCGTATGTGCTTGAATTCCATTAGCATTACGTCAATGCTAATTAGAGCAATTATGTGTGTGAAACAACTTGTGAACTTGCACTTAGCATCCATTAGACTTTACTCACGGGTCGAAGGTTCGCGCTTCCGCTCCGACTGATATGGCCGGTGTGTGAGCCACACTGTAGCTACATACATGGTACCAATATTCCAAATGTAGCATCTTGTAATTTTGAAGTACTGGTACTGCTGCTCAATGATTAGAGGGTCTCATTGATCGAAACCACGCTATTAAATCGAAACAACACTGATACGGATTTGTTATATATATACGTAAGGCCAAAAGATATATTTAGAAAATGCGCTTATTTAAGAAGAGTTTTTTAAGAAGAGAGATATAGGAAAGAGAAAAAGATAAAGAGGTCTGTCTTCTGTTCTCGTAATACAAGTAATTCGTAATACATGTGATTTATAACGTTTATGTCAATAATATTATATAGTGGATGTCACAGGTTTGGTCGACATGATTGATCGGAGCTACACAACGCACCGGAGCACAGTGAACAACATAACGATAGTGGACATACAATAATTTATCCTTGTAGTAAAATCAGTACATGTAATAATGTCACGTGATACACAAACAGCTCTAAGATTGTCCGTCCTACTAGTGATATAATGTTATTTCTTCTCTCGATCACAAGTAATGATGCGTAATGATTCTCATACATAGCGATGTACATAGCGACGACCAGCGGAAATGAGTAACTACATGTCTAGTTCTTCAATAGCACATTATTGGAATTGATTTCACACAGACGATATTTCGACGAACGTCACACAGACAAGATATCAATGAATGTCACACAGACAAGCTATAATTGGATGTCACACAGACGAGCTCTAATTGGTTGTCACACAGACAAGCTCTAATTGGATGTCACACAGACGGGATATTTATGTATGTCACATAGACCATAGACAGTTAATGATGTCACACAGACATGTGATTTCACACAGACATGTGTAGCGGCATGCGGCTACTATCATCTTCACATTCCACATGATCAACTCGCATGTTGAGAGTACATCAGAATCGTTGTTACGAATACATATTCCCCCAAGAGTTCAGAATACGGGAATGGAGCTCTCTCAGACGGGTTTCCCCATGGTAACTATCCTCGTAGATACACCGGTACAACTGTTAAGACCACCGTAACCGCCTCGAAGGGACCACTGCCAAAAGGGACCATAAACATACGAGAGGAAAAAACGCACTAAGTACTCGTATAAAATATAAGTTCTAAGAAAATAAATACGGGCATCGGCTCGTCATTCAAAAGAAAATTCAATTCACCTATCTCCAATATATACATAAAGAGACTTCAACCGTATCATTCACGTATGCACGTGTAATGAATTACAACGTGAATGATGAAATATTACATTGAATATTTCATCACAACTCGAGCCCAAATTTACTAAGTCCAAAACAATGGAAAGAAAATTCTATTCAATCAAATTATATGAACACTACTTCAAACAATGCACAAATATAATTCAAATACAATCGACAAAATAAAATGGGAGTTAAAACCACTTACAATATGGACTGGCCTTCACAACTGCTATCAACTTCAATACTACTATACAACTGTACAACTGCTAACGAGCAAAGGTGTTGTCACGTCAAAGGCATCTCAACAACTGACCACTTCTCAGCCAAACTGCATAGGCCCAACTGAATCTATATTTAGACACCAGCCAAACCAGTTCTACCAATATGGGCATACTACAGGAATGGTAACTCCTCAATACCAACCACCTGCTAGACTGTTGGGTACAACAAGAAAGATAACTCCTGATACCCTCCTGCTCCCAATATATTGAGGTTGTTTCCCTTGAACAGCCAGCTGCAAGTTTCACTCAAAACATTGTAATACAAGAAAATTTTGTGACAGTGGACATATATTGTTCATAAGCATGTAATTAACTTTGCTACGCTTAGTACCTTGCACATATTGATCGTCTTTTTCTGGTATTAATAATTATTTCGTGTGTGTTAAAAGTTGAAATTACGCCATTGTGTTATATGTAGACCTAGCTTGTCTTTCATTGTGGCTATTTCTTTTTCAATATCGATGAGTCTTTTCAAATATTGCATGAACAAATTTAATGACAATTCTTGTTTTCACATTTAATCAAAAAATATTTTACAATTATGATAATGAAATTAAATTGTTTAGCGATAAGATTTGTTTGGTCTACAACAAATGAAATCGTATTGAAATTCACTTCGTAAACCACACCTCTTTCATTTGAGAATGTTCTTAGTTGTGACCATACATGTTGCACATTTGGGCATTCCCAGAATAAATGTTTTATATTTTCCACATTCATGCTGCAAAAATCACATAAACTACTTGGTACCATGCCACAATTAAGTAATAACGTATTTGCGCCTATGATTCTCATTAAATATGTATACTGAAAATTCCGTAGTGTGCTATCTATTGTAAATTACATACAAGTTGTGTATATATTTTTCCATCCGAAATTAAAATAGGGAAATTCGTTCGTCCATTTCTGCTCTGATTGTATTGATTCTATGTTGTTTTTATTTGTTTGTATAGTGTTTAGAAGTTTATTTACTCCATTGCTTGTCTGTACTTTTTGTAAAATAGGTTTCAGAGTGTGTACGGTATTTATGTTTTCTGTTTTAATTTTTTCTTTCCATTGCAGATTAATATTATTTACTAAACCTTAGTATTTGATAAAATCATCTGCCCTTATAGTATACATTTCCGCAAAATCATTATAACCGATCGATCTGTTTACTCTACAATCATATGTCTGTGCTATAAATTTGATACCCCTTTCGTGCCAAGATTTGATGTATATTGTTTTGTTTTGATACTACATATTATAATCATTCCATAAAATTTCTTTTGATATACTTTCGTTTTTTTCTGAGAAATTGTAGGACAGTATGTTCTTTACATATGTGTTTTATATCCTGTGGTTTTATTGCATTCGAAAATTAGTTTCCCACCAAATGGTTTAAGTTTCTGTGTGCATAGCAGTTTCCACTGGCCATGGTTGTTATCATCACATATTCTTTTTACCCATGATGCTTTTATCGCTTTTATAAAACTGCCTATTTCGACCATCTTTAAACCCCCGTGTTCATATGTTTAAATGAATGTGTTCCGCTTTTCTTTATCGGGTTTGCCATCCCAGAGAAAATCAAACAATTTGTTTGTAATTGTTTTAATTATGCTGTCTGGTGGGTCAGGTAAGACTGTTAATGGATATATCAGTTTCGGAAAAGCAAATGTTTTGATCACAGTAATTTTACCTAACAAACTTAGTTTTCTTGTATTCCATGTCTCAAGACTTTTGACGAACTCTTGTATCTTCGGAGTAAGGTTTAGTTCGTGCATATTTTTATTATCATTTGAAAAAGTAATGCCTATGTTTTTGCACTTGTTATTATTTGCAGGAAAAAAAAATAGTGTTGTCTTTTTTAGGGAATCCACCCGAAGTACAGTAGTAGTATAAAGGGAGTCAAAATGATACCACCTGCGGTGGCATCATTTATAACCCTTTATACTACTCCCACCACCCCCGAAAAACCATAAATTGGTTAACGAGGAAATTGTCTCCCACCAACCACGAAAAATTGGTCGTGTAAATTTATGATTATAAAATAATTATTTCAATGTGCCCACGAGTGATAGTTTATATTCCAACACCCCATTTTTCTCCTCCAATATAGCTAATTTATTTCGCAGATCAGCAACTAATTCTACCAGCTCTAGTCTACCACGTTCACCTGTAGCCACCTGACAGTGTAGTTGCTTATGTCTACAAAGAGTTTGGGCACTAATGAATTTACAAGGGCATCTGGGGCATTGAAATTGCGGGGGGACACAAGGAATTTTTCTACGTCTCGCTAGATGCCTTCGTAGATATTCTTTACGCGTAAACGTCTTACAACAAGTCTCACACTCCATTATATATAGTATATGTTTATGTTTATACAATTAGAAGTGAAAAAAACATAATGTTTTCAAGACCAATTGAACAGATAAATTTCATAGGTTATACAAAAGTATATTACAGAAAATATGATAACGTCAGAAACTAGAGCAGAAATAGAAAGTTTGAGAAGAGAAGCCGAATCTCTAGGGATTACTTATAGTAAACGGTTGAGAGTTAGGGGGTTGACAAATCTTATAAACTCCACAAAGAATGAGGCGTTTATGAAGCGGTTTACCCGCGCCCACAAACGAGGAGCCTTAAAGATATATCCAAAGCGGAGGAAGTAGGTAACAGAATTCAAAAAGAAAGTATTGCGGGGTTAAGGGCTAGTGTAATTAATCCTAAAGAATTACCTTCAAGCACAAATAATTTGTCCCAAATTAGACGCCAAAATAATAATAAGAAAAAATCTATCGTTAGCGCGATAGTGGAAAAAGGTGAAGAAATATTGGGGGCTCACGATGAAACATTGGAAAAGGTAGAAAATGGAAGACGGGTAGTTTACATTATCCTTTCGTTAAAAACATTAACATTAACGAGTCTGAACGCATGTCTGATAAACTCGCTCCGTATCTAACAACCAATTTTTATTTGAGATATTCATATTCTTACAAGCTAGAACATATGGAGGAAATTAAAAATGGAAAACCTAAAACTATAATATTTCACAAAAATCTCGGTGGTAGCGAACCACTATCATCAATGAAAACCGTTAAAAAATGGCTGTCAGATAAGGAGCAAACACGAATAATGTCGATAAAATAGACAGACCAAATACAAAGTGGAAGTTTGTAAGGTGGGTAGAGGTTTTTGTAAAGCTAATACAGGGTAGTAGGGGAATAGATTTGGGACTACAATCCAAAGAAGCAGCAGGAGGAGAACTTCCAGAATGGTTGAGGAATAGAAAAGGTATGTATTCTTTAGATAAGTATAATGACGATCTTTGTCTGTTCAGGTGTCTAGCTATGCACCTTGATAAAAAGATAGTAATGTGGTTTCACCAATTTCTTTTTCAGATCTGAAAAAGGTTGAAGAGTTTTTTAAAATCGGTATAGAAGTATATCAACCCACTGAATGTAATGTATGGTGGTTGAAAAAGGTACCAGCGCACTATAAGGCAATAGGTAATAAACCAATGACAATAGGACTGTTTAATAATCACGCATTTCTGATAAAAAACCTTAAAAACCTATCTAAAATTTACGCCTGCGATAATTGCAAGCAGAAATTCACGAAAGCGAGTAATATGAAGAGACACGGACCAACATGTATGAGAGGTAGACAAAGTAATATGTGATGGTAATTATTTAGAGCGCCCGCGTTCATCGTTCGAGAAAGCGTTTTACCCAAAAGGTTCTAACAGTTATGGGGCGATCGATTGGATGTATTCTGTGGAAAAGCGGGAGGGAATTCACATTCACCACGAACAGTGTGGACACGGAGGTGAAAGATGGATTTTAGGAGCTCCGGTAGATGGATACAGTCCAGAAAACCAATACCGTATATCAATATCACGGCTGTTACTGGCACGGGTGTGAGATTCATGCAAAGCATAGAAAAGAAGAACGCGCATCCACTATGAGAAGAGATAAAGTTATTAGAAAAAGCAAAGAATTCAACCTAGTAGTTATGTGGGAATGCGAATTTCAAAGAACGGGTAAAGATATAAAGATCGGTTGTGACACTACTCTTTATCCATATCAGATAGTATACGATTTTGAGGCGTATCTCCAGCCAGAAGTTGAAACTACCGGTAATAGTTTAGAGTACGAAGCTGAGCACGTTCCGGCAAGCGTTAGTATAGGAGATAATTTCTCAGGAACAGTAACTCATATTTGTGATAAAGATCCCGCAAAACTTATAGAAAAATTCGTAGAAGATTTGAAAGTCAGGGGACAAGCTATAAGAGAAGAAGTGTGGTCAGGTATAGGTTTTAATACAGAACATTTACGTAAAAAACCAAATCGCCAAGATCGAACAGTGGATAGAGCAAGTACCGGTTATAGGTTTTAACAGCAGTAAGTACGATATAAACTTAATAAAGAAATACCTAGTAGGCGAACTGGCATCAACAACAAAGAAAGTAATGGTCGGAAAACGTGCAAACGCAACAATATTTCTATTTACTCCAGAGTTTAGATTTCTTGATGTAATACTTTATCTAGGACCCGGTGTAAGTTACGATAGTTGGATAAAAGCCTACGAATGCAAAGGACAGAAATCTTTCTTTCCTTATGAGTGGTTCGATTCTCCAGACAAACTGGATTACCCAGGACTACCGGATATAGAGATTGGTATTCCAAACTATCTGGGAAAATGTTAATAGACGAAACAGAATTAAGTAAATGTCGTAGAATTTTCGAAGAAAATAATATGAAAACTTTCAGAGATTGGTTGAAATATTATAACGATTTAGATGTAGCACCGTTCCTAGAAGCGGTGGAAAAAATGAAAAAATGTGAATTTTATAAACACAGAGGTGTGGATATTTTCAAAGATGCGGTAACACTACCTGGAGTAGCTATACAATATTTATTAAGAGGAACCATTAAAGAACAAAAATCTTCAAAGACGATTATACCGGAGGATGCTCTATATGCACCAAAAGAAGAAACATACGAAATGATGAAGGACGCTCTAGTTGGCGGTCCATCAATAGTATTTACACGATATGCAGAAGCTGGTGTTTCAAATATTAGATCTAATTCCTCAAATGAAATTAACAAACCTTGCAAGGCTGTTTTTGGGGTACGATGCAAACGCTTATATTTATCTACGTTAAATAAAGAGATGCCGTGTGGGAGAGAAACTATACACCTATAGATACCCCACATAACCCTAAATTTATTAAAAAGTTTTGTAAAAGAGTTTTATCTGGAGACTGGTTTGGGTTTGCGGAGGTGGATATAGAAGATTCCACAACTTAAAACATAAATTTCTGAAATGTCCCCAATATTTATAAACAGAGAAGTAGAGGTTGATGAAGTTCCCACACACATGTTAAAATAATTTGGAAGATACTGGAAGAACTAGAGGAAATGGAAGAAAATTGGTGGGATCTATGACCGCCACTAAAGTATTGCTGTACGCGCCACTGTTGAAATGGTATTTAAAACATGGCCTAGAAATAACTGGAGTTCATCGTGTTATAGATTATATTCGTGGAAAACCATTCGAATGGTTCGCAAAAGAAGTTACAGCCGCAAGACGAACAGGCGATGTAGAACCAAATAAGAAACCAGTAGCCGACATAATGAAATTATTAGGAAACTCGTGTTGTGGAAAAAATGATAGAGGCAACGGAGAGACATTTAAATACGACATATACACAAAACGAAACCTGTGTTGACAAAGCATTAAGATCTGCATTCTTTGACGATTTGGAAGAGATAGGAGATGCGTACGAAATACTTCAAGAAAACAAAACCCAGGTGTGCGGTTAAAGAGACCATTCCATTGTGGAATAGCGGTTTATCAACTAGCTAAATTGAGAATGTTGGAATTTTACTACGAATTTCTAAATAAATACGTAAAAAGAGAAGACTTTGAATTAATACAGATGGATACAGATAGTATGTATATGGAGTTAGTGGAAAAACGATAGAGGAATTGATTAGACCTAACTTACTAGACGAGTTTGAAAAAGAAAAAAAGAAATGGTTGGCTTGGGATAAATGGATCGAAAGAGAGCCCGGACTTTTCAAAATGGAATTTAGCGGGGATAGGGCGATAGCGTTACTAGTAAGTGTTATTTCGTAGAAAAAATTATTTCACTAAAGATAATTTGGAACAAATTAAAATTAATAAAAACTCTGCGAAAGGAATGTCCAAGAGAACTAACAATTTAAGTGGGATAGATATAAACGAGTACTAAGTGAAACTACAGAAGATGGAAACACATTAAAGATGTAGCACAAAATAGAGGATTTAAAATGAAGACGGTGTTATGAAAACGTACTGTCAACGAAAATTAGGACTCTCGGCATACTACGATAAAAGACGTGTGTTACCAGACGGAATACATACAGAACCTCTATTGATTTAAGTAATCAGGGGTAGCTGGGTGTCAGAAGGCACCATAAGAAGTTCTTCGCGAACAAAACCGCGAGATGGACCATCAGCCAAATAATAGAGCACGGGCTCATCGGGTTTGGTAATAGAGCGATCCAGATGATATACATTCATTGACCACACGGGATCAGTCGCGCGGCGGCTGCCACCTTCGAGCTCTCCAGGTTGATAGAGGTACCGGACGTCAATATCTGATGGAAGTGCAATCGCCGATTGCTGCTCCTCTAAACCAACAGGTCGCCCGCGCGAGACGGCAGATGGCTTGCTCGTCACCCTTTTAAACTTGATAGCATCTACAGGCTTCTTACCTATCAATCTGGTCACCTCTCCGTTCAGTGCGGAGACCACGGCGGGCAGTCTGGCCACCCACTCGGTCGATCGCGAATGAGGGTCTACAAGTTCTTTAGCGTATTGGTGTCCGAACAGTCTCTCAGCCAGGGTTCGATTGAAGCGTTCCACGATCCCCTGGTCCCGGTGGATGTTGACGCGGCCGCGTCTGATAGAAACTTTATGCTTAGACAATAGATGAGAGACCGCGCCCATGAACTCGCGGCCGGGATCGACCTGGAGAAGATTCGGCCATTTGAGAGGACTCCTCTTATATATTCGGGGAAAGAGCCTCAGCCACTTCCTTAGACTCTTTAGTGGCCAACGGCTCAGCCCCTTATAACGACTCGCTACGTCAACGATTGTCAGTGCGTACTTGTACGTCTTGCGACCGACGCGATCGTGAGGTAGAAACAGGAGGTCCGCTTGGTGAACTTGGTTCGGCACCGGCACGTCGAATTTCGGCCGCGGAATATTGTGAGGCGCGGGTAAATAGATCTGCCAGATGGCCTGCTTCTTGAGCCATTCCTTGACAGCGTTTTCTGAAACCTTGGTCGCCGCCGCGAGGTTCTTGATGGCCGTGAGTCCCTTCCAGTAGCCGCGTGGGCTATAGTATGTATTCGACAGCTTGCGCGTTAGTTTGGTATCAAGTTTGCGCGTGTTCATCGTATGCGAAGTATTCTAATATATCGGACAATCTCCAACATGCCCTCGACAGTTCGTCCGGTAACTGCGTAGTTAATAATAAACCTTTGTTGGAAGTTTCGCTGCAGCCCCAATCGCGTTTGGGTTGGAACAGGAGAGGGGAATCTAATTCATTCAATCTCGATTGGGAGTCCAATCCCTCAGGATTGGTCGAGGAATCTAACATCCACTTTGCGAAAAGGGTGGCCGCTTTTTCGTCCTCGCGCCACGTCTCGAGAGAATCTCGGGCCAGACGAATCATACTCTTTGCACCAGGTAAACGATGTTTTTGGGCAGTGTAGCCTACATCGATCATAGCGTCATAAAGTTCGTCAACTAACATCGTTCTATATATATATATATTTATAAAAAAAAAAATTGTTTTAATTAATTAATTTAAAATCTCGATTGAATATAGTAGCCGGCGAGACCCACCACACCCATTCCCACGATGATGAACGCGATCTCGCGGTCCTTTTGGGGCTCTGACGGTACATAGAAATCTGAAAGTTGGGGCTCGGGATCCATTGGATCGAGACTTTTGTGCGGATATGCCAGCGCGTACTCGCGGTTGGCTTCTTCAACGTTCTGAAAAGTTTGTGCGGCGTGATTTTCGCGGCGAAGCTCTTCGTTAACCCAGTCCAGATGGGCGGTTCGTTTTTCGACACGCTTCCTTTGCGCTATTGAGTTGTTCTACAGCTAAATCGTGACGCTTACGCTCCTCATCCACGTTCGAGCTTTTCATTTTAGAGAATATAAAGTTGCTACCGCTGAACGCCAATGCGTTTACAAGCGCACCACCTACTATTACTGCGATTGAAGCCATTTATTTCCATATATTAACTGGTAGAATTCCAGCTTTAACTAGATAATCTCGGGTCCAAACTGCGGCCGCTACATCTAAGGTCGCGAGCCCTACGTCTCTCACAGTAAAGTCCAATTTGGGAGCGGTTCCTCCTAGGGCCATCTTTGATAGTCGAGCATACCCGATACTGAAACCCGATATCACCACGGCGTGATAAAGCGCATTCACTAACATTTTACCATCTTGTTCAGCCATTGTTATAATTATTGCATATAAAAGGGTCGCGATCAATGTTTAAATGGGGCGCATCCAATCGCGATTGGTGTTTCGTAACTTTCTTCTGAACACTGGCTGGTTGTTTTTTCGATAATATGGGGTATTTCCAAACGCACAGGGCACCAACAACTGCCAGACCACCACCAACAACCCAACTCCAATTCACGAATTTGGGTTCAATCGGATTCGCCCAACTCCAACGGCAGTTGGTATTGGGTGACAAATTCAAAGAATTTGAGTGTGCTTCCAATTCGTGAATTGGGGGTGTTGTTGTACTCAACTCTGTCTTCAGATGTTTTGCTGTCTCCGTCCCCATCAATTCAGGAATTTGCTGCAACCCCAATCTCGATTGGAGTTTAGCCTCTCGAAGCTCGGCGAGTATTTTATCTTGTTTAACTTTTCGGGTGGCAGCCGCCGCCCGCCCAGCTGCCTGTCTTTTGGGATTTTTTATATGCGGTATGTCATCCAGTGGCGGAGTAACACTCTGGTTCGATTGTGTTGGAGCAATCTGGTTCAACTCCGTCACTCTCGTGGGTGTGTCTTGTGTCATCATTTTCAGGGCTTATAGTTCGTGGGCATATATGTCCAAATTGTCAGTGTTTACCCGTGGTCAACGCGGTTGTCAGCGGAGCTAAGTACATTCCAAACTTGTGATAAATTGAGCAGCATGCCGTTCTAAGAGTGTGTCCTATAAAAGGGTCAGTCTCTAGATCATCAATCAACCCCGCAGTGTTTGGTATAGGGAGAAGTCTACTAACGGCGGTAGCGTACAAATGAATAGCCGCCGATCCAAGAGTTTTTGTCATCTCTGCTCCCAATTTGGATTCTTATCGCGCATACATTTTATCGATCTCCGCATCTGACATCTTATCCACCTGAAAAACTGAGAGACGCCTACCGAGATAATGCTCCGATTGTCCCCCAGCAACCAGCGCAGCTAGCCGCTCTCGTCGCGCCGCATTTTCATTTTCATTAGGAGTCGTTGCACTCAACCCAATACCAACCCCCGATCCCGATTGCTCTGTCGTATCATTATTGTTGGCAGTCGGAGTTGAGGTTTCTTCTATTAGCTGATCGAGAAGTTCGTCGCAGTTCATTTTTCTTAAAATTAATTTAACTATTCTAACAACTCTCATCACTTTAACATATTGCCAAGCGCACCACCCGATACTTATGATCACCATTATGCTCGCAACAAAGCTAGCAGCGGAGCACCAAATTGTTAACATTGTTAACAATTGTTCAGCATTTGTTCAGTATTTGTTCAGCATTGTTCAGCAATTGCTAAGCATTGTTCAGCAATTGCTAAGCATTGCAATAGCTTATTACTTTGTAATTTTCCTAATTTTTTCAAAATTATTAATTAATTGATAACTTTATAAGCAGTTGGTTGATCAGTCTTTAGCAGAAGCTTGGCGTGCTTAGTTTCGGAAAGCATCTGTCGAACCTCCAGGCGCTCCTCGCGCGTTGGGATAACGTCATTCTCTCGAAGACAGTCATCGAATGAGTCTCGGTCCTTGCAGTGAAAGAGGGCGACCCATTTCGTTTGCTCGCGCAGATCCTTGAGGACGGCGTTGTATTTTTGAGTGGAGATCCATACGCTTTGCCTCGCATGGCGGCCAGAAAATGCGAGCTCGGAGAGCATGTCCTTCTTTTTGTTGGTCATCGCCGCCTTGGCCGAGCAATCATCAATCACATATAGGGTGGGCTCACCCTGGAATCTTTGGTATAAACCACGCAACCAATCGTGAAGCCTATCACCCGGGTCAATAACGTATACCTCAGGGTCGGTCCATATCCACGGGCGCCGCTGATATGTATCGTTGTGCCGCACAGTGGGACACAGGATCACAATATGACGAAAGGCATCGCGGTAGGAGCCCTCGAGCAAGTCTAGGATGAAAACCGTTTTTCCACATCCTGTCTGCCCACATATTATGGCAGAGTGAGCATCTCCAATCGTGAATTGGTATTGATTGATAGATTTCTTAATTTTTTCAAAATTATGTATTAATAAATCGTTAGATGATTTTTTTATTAATAAATCGTTAGATTTAGTAGATCGCTGATACGTATCGACCATCTTCGATGTTGAGTTGTGCGTCTGTAAATATATATAAGTACACGTTCAATGGCCCGGCTCCGTCCGCCTCTTTGGTTATCTGGATCGTCACACCCTCACTAGCGTTCTCAACTTGGCGTCCGCTACCGTGTATTTGGTCATCGTCGCTGGCTCGCATGTCTAGCCATAACGCGTATTTGGTATTCAGGAACTCCACGAGGGAGACGGCCGAGAGATGCAGGTCTTTTGCAACTGCTGCAACCTCCGGAGAGCGCTTAGAGCCGGCAGCAAACTGCTTTCTTACTTCATCCCACTGCTGGTGCGCGCGAAGACCCGCGCTGTAGATTTGTTGATTGGGGACTCTCTCGATCGTCACCTCTACCTTCGTGATTTTGGGGTTATAGAATCTGTCGGTTTTTCTAGCACCGAACGCGAACCGAGCATCCTCGAAGAGCATCAGTATACCTTTCATCGAGCGGGCGGGTACGTTGACGTTAATATTCCACAATGTGTCGCCTTTGTCTTTCGTCATCTTGCGATGGCGAAGAACTCGGTCGTAAAGTATGGCAAACGCGCCCGCATACTGGGTTCTGATCAATCGCGCGAGTTCGGGCATCGTGACCATGTCGTACTCCAGCGAAACATTATCGATCGTATAAAGTCGATAACATGTCGCTGGCTATGATAACTCGGCCGTAGTCGTTGAACGTTAGTTCGTATTCGAGGCGGTCAGCCAAAGCGCTCTGATAGTAGGGCATGTGACTCTCAGCAACTCAAAGTCGAGCGGGATGTAGAAGCGGTTGCCGTAAGCGCCCGCGACAGCGTTGTCACTAGCGTTGTTATCTACCTTGTTAGCAGCCCCGATTCTAAGTCTGGTTACGTTCTTATTTTTACTGGTGTCAATACCTTGATAGACAGCGTTTTCACGCTCGTGTGACGTCTTCCACAGGTCCTGATAGCAATGGTAGACGTCGCTGTCGTCGATCGACATCACCTCATTACCAGAAATCTTTATCATAGTCTTCTTGACGATGGCGCGACCCAGGTTCTGAACGACGGTTCGGTCCGCGTCCGTCGACGTTAGCGAAATAGTGAAAGCGAGGCGAACAGTACCCGGCACAATGACGTCGTTAGCTCCGAGGTTGGGGAAGCGGACTAAGAGCTGCTGGTTCTGATCGATCGTCGATGGGTTGTTCGTAATAACGACACTCTGTCTCACACCTTTTGCCCCGAGGGGCTCACGCAGTCTGCGGTATGGATTGAGTTTGCGACCGTATTGACTCGAAGACATAATTAATTTTTTCAAAATTATTGAAACTATTAAACCCGTATGGTTTTGTCTTTAATACATAATTAATTTTGTAAACACATTATTAAAGATGGCTGATTACGATGCTGACATGGATGAAATCGGCAGAGATGATTATGATGATAAATTCGAGGATTCCATCACAACCTTCGACAAAACACCCCCTCCAATACAATCGCGATTGGAGGAAATTGGTGGCGCTACCAGCAGCGTTGGTCAAAGTCAGGAATTACTCGAGGGAGCTGTAAACGACTACTACAACAGTTTGGCAGCAGAAAAAGGTCTGGTCCCCTCTGTCGGTCGCGACTACTCCAAGTTCAAATTTGATATGAACGGTAGATTGCGACTAAGAGCAGCACTAAATCTCCCATTAGTTAACACGAGGACCGGAAAACCCCTATCGCTAAACACCCTTGCAGGAAACCGGGGCGGTGGCCAACTCATAAGGAGCGAACTAGGATTTACAGATTGGGCGCGTGGTAAAACAATTATGCCGGCCCACGCTGTAGAGACCTACAGTCTACCGACGAAACTATAGCGAAGACGGCCACCGCGATAGAAACTGTTGAGCTCAGCGAGGTCCCTCAAATAGCCACCGACGTTATTAACACGATGGAGACCACGTTCAGCGTCCAATCGCAATTGGGGGAAATACTCAACGATGACCCACCGTTACCTCTTCGAGAACTCCGTGGACTCGATAAGGCTCTACAAACGGTCCGGGGCGAACTGGTCCTTAACCTCTCCAAACTCACGGCGCTGGATGAACATATCGCGCTAGAAGAAAGAAAACTGGAGGAAGCCGGTGACGATAGAGAATCTACCGAGCGGATCGCCGAACGACTGCGGTCTTTGCGGGATGAAAGAGAAGCTCGCTTGGAGGCCGCCTCGGCTAACCGTGAGGCTCTCCACACACAAATAAGTCGGATCCGTGAATCAATCTCGAGGGTCCTGCATGAGGAGACGACACTCGGTGAGCGTCTTCGCACTCTGTTCAGAGAGCAGGGCGTCACGATAGCAAGCATCCTCGTTGCTCTCGGCATGACTATATCGACCATAGTTCTAGCTTTCACTGGTGGTGCGGCGCTACCACCCGCTCCAGCACCAGCACCAGCACCCGCTCCATCCGGTGGAGCCAAGGAGTGGGTAAAAAAACAACTAAAAGCCCTCGCCAATCTCCTGGCTAAATTAGCAGAAAAGGCGGCTGCCGCACTACCTGGACTGATCGGAAGTATCGTTTCTTACTTGCTATCTATATTATCAAAAACGGCCGGATGGCTAGCCAAAAATACCTGGGCTTTAATCGTGACAATCGCCGGTCTCCTACTATTCTTCGCCAGAGAGTTCCTACAACCAAAGCGTAAATAATCCGATCGCCACGAGGGTGATGACGAGCCCTAATTTCTCCTCCTCGTGTGTGTGCTTCCAATTTCACCCAATCTGCGATTGGTGATGATGATTGGTGTTTCTCCAATCGCGATTGGTCTGTTGATGGAACTCGATGGTGCATCCAATTTACGAATTGGTGGTACTGGGTTCGATTGTGTGTCCAATTTACGAATTGGGGGAGGTGTATCCATTTTGTGTTTGATGAAATCGGTTCCACTGTTGAACCCGATCATGTTGGGGTGCGCTTGATGATATCCGTGTTCACGTTACCGTTGTGGCCGATTTTTTGATTGGCGGTGGCGATTACGATCTGATTATTGTAACCGTCAACCGGGTCGTCTCGTAGTATCATATTGCTCGGCGCCACATAAAGACCTATTCCAAATACATAGTCTACTGGGGTGCTGGCATTCTGTAAAACGTCTTGATAATTCTGGATCGCCTTCTCCAGGTCCACCCTAGCTGAGATGGCGTCCTCTACAAGTGCCAAGAATTGTTTTTGTGCATCAAACGCCGTTCCCGTGCCCAGTATAGAACTGCGAGTTTGCTTCTGTGCGCCGAGGATGGCCCAGACGTACGTGCGAATGGAGTCGTTGACGCGAGTAATAACCCCGGCCTGCGTGAACCCTATACCCTTATCTAACATAAATGTACCCCACGCGTCCTGAACCTCAGCAGCCTGCTGTATGTAATCGACGTGAGCCCGTTTCGGAGGTAACATTTTACAAGAAAACACGCCACAGTGCCGACCTCCAGACACTTCCGGCCCGAATGTCATAGTCGCGGGGTCAAAATTCCCGGCGTTCCGACTGACGATGTGGTCACCGGAGTGATCGTGTCTAAAATCAGTCTGTGTCCAATTCCCCCCGGACTGGCCGTGAATGAGAACGTCCCCGAGGCCGGTGCTGGTAGGAAATGCTTTCTGTCTCCAGTCCGCGTCTTTTGAAACGTTAAGTTCGTTACACAGTCTTTCAAACACCATACGGTCGTATGCGTTGGAAATGGGACTCCAGGCGTCGTCTTGAGGTAGTGAAATACCTAGTTCTTTGAGAATCCTCCTAATAGTATAATACACGTGAAAGTTGTAGACACTTTGGAGCATGACATTCTTGGATGTCAGATGGTCTTTATATGAAACTCCACACCCGGCTGTTGTGCACCATACAGCGAAATTTATTTGGTTCTGCCAAAACTGCATCGGTGTTGCTTTCCACCCGTTTACCACCTCCATCGTAGTAATCTTGGGCAGCCTATATTGTTCAAAGATATTAGGGAAATTGGTGGCAAAGCCGCTGTCCGGTCTAACCGTTACGGTTGGGTGTACAAGGGGGTTAACAACGTCTTTTTGTGTGTATTTACCTCCGACCGCGTACTTTACATTAGAGTTAAAGCTAAGTACTTTGGTATCCATTGAAAGATATTATTATGTTTGCTACTATAACTAATGTTCAAAAAGGGAGTTGTGAACTTCAAAAATTAATAGACAACTGCTGCGGAAAACGCCGGGTAGGCCTCAGATCAATCACCTTCACGGTTGGATGGCAGAATGTGGGGAAGAGCGAAGGGTTTTACTATGTGAATGGTGGACAACAATTAGGTGTAAAGCTGCCTCACGGACTGTGGGGAATAAGACAGCTCAAAGATTTTGTCAACTCAGAGCTTGACGGTATAAATCAACCTCACAGTATCGAAGGCTACCGGGGGCTCGCAACAATGACCATCAGCACTGATAATAAGGTAGTGGTCTCCCCGGGGTTGGGTATTCAACTCGGTTTTAGAGAGACTTTACTCCTCAAACAAAGGAGGTGTTTACCCCGGGTGAGTACGTCGGTGATAATCCGGTGGACTTCACCTTCACGAAAACTCTCGGGGTGCACCTTGATCGGGTGATCACATCGTACAACACGGTAGACGGATCCCCCAGCACATTACTGAAAACTGTGCCCGCCAGCGACTGTTTCTATGGCGAGAACTGTGACCTTAGACTTCCCACACCCGAGATGAAAGTTTTGGAATCGGGACACATCCACGATTGAAGAATTTCTATTCTGATGATAAAGGGAGAGAGTTGAAGAACGATTACCCGATTTCGGTCGTCTAGAAATTTCAAATTAATTAATTTTAAGAAAATTATTTAGAATTAAACGCATGTTCGTAATATATATTATCAACATTATGAGTATATACGGACCAGGTAGTTCTTCGATTGGGTGACAAATTCAAATAATTTGGAACCGGCAGAAGAAGGGGGATTCATCCCGACAGAGGGCGACTTTTTAACTACCCAAAAAACAAAGGCCTTGATCAATAGAACTATATCGAGGGCCACGGACAAGATTCACAAAAGTCTACTATCACAACTTAGAGAATATGCCCTGGCTGTGAATACACAAAGTCGTGAAGAAACGCATACGGAACTAAACGAACTAGGTAATAACCAAATTTAGAAAAGAGGCCCGGTTGGGGATTGATAAAGCCCGAAAAGACCACCACCACGGTTGACATTACGGCGGTTTATGATGCGTTGCGCTTAGAAGACTCTCTCAGCAAAGAAGCTACACTTGCTGAATTAGACGGGAAAATAATCGATTTTCGAAAAGAGGCCACGTCGGGTATTGAGAAAGCCCGAGAAGACCACCAGGCGGACCTTACGAAGGCTTATGAGGTGTTGCGCTCAGAAGACTCTCTCATCAGAGAAGCGGCACTTACTGACTAGATAAAAAATAACCAAATTTCGAAAAGAGACCCGGTCGGGTATTGATAAAGTCCGAGAAGACCACCAGTCGAACCTTGAGGAGGCCATTGCGGAGGCTTATGATGCGTTGCGCTTAGAGAACTCTCATAGTAAAGAAGCGACACTTACCGAACTAGACGGTAAAATAGCCGAATTTCTGAAAGAGACCAGATCGGGGGTTGAGGGGGTCCGAGAAGACCACAAAGAGGCTATTGCGGAGGCTTATGGGCGTTACGCTCAGAGGACTCTCTCAACAGAGAAGCGGCACTTACTGACATATACGAAAAAATAACCGAATTTAAAAAAGAGACCCGGTTTGATCTTGATGGAGTCCGAACGGGTATTGAGAAAGCCCTAGAAGACCACCAGGCGGATATTACGGAAGCTTGTAGGGTGTTGCTCTTAGAGGACTCTATCAACAGAGAAGCGACATTTACCGAACCAGATGAAAAAATAACAGAATTTCAAAAAGAGGCCCGGTCGGGGGTTGAGAAAGCCCGAGAAGACCACAACAAGGTAGACCATTGCGAAGGCTTATGAGGTGTTGCGCTCAGAGGACTCTCTCTTCAGAGAGGCGGCGGTTGCCGAACTAGATGAAAAAATAACAGAATTTCAAAAAGAGGCCCGGTCGGGTATTGATAAAGCCTTAGAAGGCCACCAGGCGACCATTACGGAGGCTTATGATGCGTTGCGCTTAGAGGACTCTCTCAGCAGAAAAGCGACACTTACCGAACTAGATGAAAAAATAACCGAAGTTTCTGATAAACTGAAACATGATCGTATAGCCGCGACCAAAGCTCTTGAGGAGGCCTCTTATGAGATTCGTACTGAGGCATATAACGCAAACAGGGCGCTTGCCGGAATAGTGAAAACAATGAAAACACCAAAACGTGTCATAACAGTTTGGGCTGAGAAGCGGGGCCCATTGGTTGTGGGGCACTATGATATTCGTTCGGTGCCAAAGCGAGTAATAAAATATGGGGGATACACTATGACAGCTGCAGGTGAAGTTATCCAAATGGCGGTCTGCTCGGTTAATGCTATATGGTAAAACCTGTGGGCGCGGTCGCGATAAATATTGTAGTATGATGGGGAAGAACGGGGGGTTGGAGTCACTAAAATCTCTGGAGATAGTTAGACGATTGTTTCGTTCGCCGGTAATGATCGAATTAGACTTTCCAAAGGTAGTGTTATTAACTTTGTTACGAAAATCGGTGACTCAGAGAGTTCTTCCACTATTGTCTCATTGTTAATTGAACTTATTGTGTAAATACTAATATGATTGAAATAAATTTAACTATGAACGAATCACCATATCCAACTCTCAATACCACTCCACCAACACTGTATCCAATTGTAAATACCACTCCACCAACACTATATCCAATTAACGAAAGAAGTTCAGATTTTAGGTTGAATAATATCGTCGCTATGCAGGATATTTTAGTTAGAGAATGTGCAAATAGAAAAAGACACGCTAAAAAATATAAGCGCGCGGCAAACATAGCTGAAGCATCTAGTACGGTTCTGGCAAGTTTTTCTGTGTTGTGTGGGGCGGGGACTGCTGCAACGCTATCTACAATTGTAATGATTCCACTTGCAGGGGTTTTGTGTGGAATTACAGTTTTATCTGGAACACTTTGTATGGTAATTAGGGCGGTGGGTGGAAAACTCGAGAAAAAAAGTAGAAAACATGATAGAATATCCGTTCTCGCTAGGTCTAAGAAAAATAGCATCGACGTTATGGTGTCCAAAGCGTTGGCCGATAAGAAAATATCAAATTTAGAGTTTGAATCCGTGGTGGAAGAAATGGGGAGATATGAAGAATTAAAAAATGATATAAGGATCAAGGCGCGCGCCACCATGCCCAAAATTGAGTGTACTGATTGGGATAAATTTAGGGTAAAACTTGGAAATAAAGTCGGAGGAAATGTTACAGCACCATTATAAAATAATTTAAAAAAAAAAAAAATTTTCTTAATTTTATAATTTTCCTAATTTTTTCAAAATTATATTGATGCAGTAAACAAATTTACATACCTATACAACATATGTTTTTCACTGAGAATTACAAATTCAGTCGAGTATTACACTGTACACACCGTCTGTGTAATTGATACACTCGGCTCTGTTTACCTTGGCTATCAATTTACGCATGGTTCATAACCCGTGTAATTGATAATTGTACAACACTAGGTAATGTTTATCATAACAGCCTTCGTGGTCGTGTGGTTAAGGCGATAATCTATAGAGACGAGGGTCGTGGGTTCGCGCCGCGGTTGGAGCTAAACATTTTTATTTATTTATTTCTATCCCTACAAATGTGGTCGCTATGGTAAACAACTGCATGACAACGGCGGTCGGAGTCCGACCGCTTGAAATGGGCAGACAACTCCGGCCGGTGTCATGACACGATCTTTGACCTTAGCAGGTTCATGGGATAAATGGACACGCGGTTTCAGGGAGATGTTATTTATCTTAGCATCAACATTGCTGTTCAATAATAATTTTTTCAATTTCTTTATAAGCGATATCGTAGAAATGTATATTCGTAAATAAATCGTTGGGTTTTAACAATTTTATATAATACACCTTAGTTTCATATCCGATACGCGTTATCCGTCTTAATGTTTGTATTTGCCTCTTGTATATTTCACATAATTGTCGTTATAATATTGTAAATGCAACGTTTTTATCGGAGCGTAATAAATTACGCTGATATTTCATGTATTCGATATCGCCTAGTGTTCTCATTTTATAGAATTTATATACAGGATTATAACCCCCATAAGCTTCGTAAACTTCTTCAACACAGTTATTAAAAATTTTCAATTCCAATTGTATTGTATTATCCATTTTCTCTAATAGTTGTTTTTTTCTGTTCAATTTCCAATTTCTTCTAATAATTTTCCAATTTCTTCGTTAAAAGCGATATTGTAGAAACGCATATCCGTAAACGAATCTTTGATTTTAAACTGTTTTATAAAATTAGTTTGATAATATTTCGGTAGTGTTTCTACGATCCTATTGATCCTATTTAGTCGCTTCATTACATAAATTTGAGACTTATACGGCGACATAATTGCCGGTTTAATATTGTAAATGCAACGTTTTTTATCGCAGCGTAATAAATTACGCTGATATTTCATGTATTCGATACCACATAGTATTGTCATTTTACGGTGTTTTAATACTGTAGAAACAGCGGCGTAAAATTCTTCAGCAAGGTCATTATACAATTCCAATTCGTTGTGTATTTTATTATCCATTTTGTTATAATATTTTTATTATAACCTATTAAATTTATATGTTCAATTGGACGTGAAAAAACATAAGGTATTTATGACACCAATATAATTGGACTACAATTCGACATCGTAGAAATAAATTAGCTATATTGGAGGAGAAAAATGGGGTGTTGGAATATAAACTATCACTCGTGGGCACATTGAAATAATTATTTTATCATAAATTTACTGTCGGGAAAACATTATGTTTTTTGTTTTTTTTCACGACCAATTTTTCGTGGTTGGTGGGAGACAATTTCCTCGTTAACCAATTTATGATTTTTCGGGGGTGGTGGGAGTAGTATAAAGGGTTATAAATGATGCCACCGCAGGTGGTATCATTTTGACTCCCTTTATACTACTACAGTAGACTTTTTTGTATTGAGTTTGAGGCCCGAAATTTTACTGAATGAGGTATATTAATGTTTCGAATTATTTCTGTGTACCATCTAATATAAATGTAGCATCTTCAGCAAACATTGTCTTTTTAAGTTCTATGTCACTCATTTTAACCCCAGTTATATCTTTTTCATTGTCTATTGCTTTTGATAATAATTATATTGCAATTATGAATAGGTATGGTGATAATGGACAGCCTTGACGGACAACTCGGTTCATTGCGAACAAATCTGATAAGTAACCGTTATTTTGAACGCAACTTTTTGCATCTGAATAAAAAGTTTAATCCATTTAATAATGTCGTTGCCGAAATTAAAATATTACATGACCTTTTGAAGGTATTCGTGTTCAACTGCATCAAAGACTTTTTCAAAATCTGCAAAGAATAATAAACCGGAGAATTACTTTCATTCAAAAAGTCTACCGATTCGCATAATGTTCTGATGTTTTCTCCAATGTATTTCCCCTTAATGAATCCAGTTTGTGAATTATCTATTATTGATGGTAATACTTTTTGCAGCCTGTTTGCAATAGCTTTTGTAGCAATTATATAATCGACATTAAGAAGGGATATCGGTCTCCAGTTTGCAAGAATGGATAAGTCACTGTCTTTGGTATTAACATGATTAATGTTATTACTCCCTGTTTTTAATTCTCTCAAGTTTCCGTTCTCTAATGAATAATTCATGGAATTTATAAAATAATATTTGACATCATTCCAGAATATTTTGAATTACGTAAAACATTGTATTTAGGAGCGAGTACCTCACTAAATCCCCAGTTACCTATGTAAACAGGGGGTATGATGAGGTACCCGCGCAATAGGTAATGCGGTCAAATAGGTCACGATGCAGTGACTATATTCGATCAATAACTTATGTTGTAAGCGATTGTAATGTGTATTTTCAATATTTATAGTATTAAAATGTATCATATCGGTACCCCTTTAAGTAATATTTGTATATTTTAAATGTATTGATGTTCTCATGATGCGCATGAATATAAGTATTAATTAATCCAGCTTATATTGAGGCAAATCACACAGCCTTAGAACATAGTATTGGAGTATAAACCATAGTATCGTATATTATTCATAAGTATATCACTATTAAACATTAATTACAATATGTATGCATATTATTAAAACAGTAGATGCTACCGCTGTTTCGCTATATGTGATATTTATAACAAAATATATTTTTTATTCGTCCGCGTACGGATTTCTGTCACACAAAGTCGCCATTTTCAGTTCATATTTTGACCTGTGCATATGAACCGGACTAAGTTTAAACAACGCTCGATTCCGTCCAATTCAAATTTCTCTGCAGAATGTTCAGACTACATAAGTAATGCTGCTATATAAGTGTTAACGG
Source organism: Conchocele bisecta (assembly GCA_029237695.1). Taxonomy (NCBI): domain Eukaryota; kingdom Metazoa; phylum Mollusca; class Bivalvia; order Lucinida; family Thyasiridae; genus Conchocele; species Conchocele bisecta. The sequence goes on from CM055274.1 coordinate 52,710,518, forward strand.
CTGGAACATGGTCATCACTAAAAGGAAGAAACCACAGTCGTATTATTGAAAAATAAAATATTTACCTGATACCTCATGGGGCCGCCATTAATCCAGTGTAAACAATAGACCGTGTGATCCCATTCCCTGAGTAGTCCCAGCTTAGTGAAGCGGTGTGCCAATCATGATATCATGTTCCCCAATAATAGAAACGGTTTGAATTTCTCGGTAAAAACTACGAAAGTCATAAAAAAATAACGATGTATATTTAACATTGGATACGCGTAAACGGTATTACTCTCTCTCATCGGTCGTCCATAGCGATTTAACGTACTGATCTGGTCTTAATTTATTGTCAACTTTCAACGCCATTTACAGAATATACGGCGAATTTTGGAAATAAATAACGGCAAATTACGATGACGTCTGCTCTGAAATATCTGTCAACTTGCGGACGTCATTTATAAAATCGATTATATTTTAAGGCTACATCTGTGACTAATTACGAATTTATGTATGGTCTTTGGCTACACCCGACACATTACACAGATCTAGTTGTAAATACACGTCGCTTTGTGTGGAAAAAAAGATCGATAATGCCCAGTCGTGTGTGACGAGGTGTTGATCTGATGACACCACACAGCCTAGATGTTGACTGACCCTTAGGCAATGTTTTTAAATTGACGTGTCGTTTTGATGTGTGCCGCAACACCTCACTGTCGGAGACAACTTGACAATTAACGATATACTCCGATTATAAACAGATCTATTAGACGGCTGGTTATTTAATGAAAAGAGTAGTTCAGTACACCTTCGCCGATATTATTTTGAAAAGTCGACAAAAATTCTATCACCGTATTTAGTTGTGCCGATATTGTTTTAAAAAATCTGTATTTTTTTTCCGTAAATGATGTTGAAAATTGACACAAAATATATAGCCGCATTTCGCCGATATTCGTTTAGAATATCACCAATATTTTCTGTAAATGGTGTTGACACAAAATTCAGCTCTCACGCGGAATTCAACTAAAATAAAAAATAATAATTTAATAAATATACGCCGAATTCTACTGTGTTTGCGGCCAGTGAATTCTGGTCATGGTAGCCACACGCGCAGTTCCAACAGAACCCCCGACCCTTTCGGGAATCGGTAATTAAATCATAGAAGTCGGCGACCTTAACCTCGCGACTATTGCGCCATTTACGACGATTACATTTATACAGAAGTGCTATCAGTATTACGCAACCATTTGAACGTAATAATTATTAAATTATTTTGCAACTCCATCTACAACGATACCGTTACAGAGATACGCTATTGAAACAACATGTATTAGTACCCATAACATATCGAAGTAATGTATCGTTATATATATCACAGGAATTAGATTAAAACTATATATACTAATAAACAGAACAATCCGCTTGGCTCGTATGAAAATAGTTCGCGTGATATTGATTATCTCCCTTGCCGAAAGTAGTTCACTGATTTATTAATTCCAAATAAGACGTGTTTGCGTAATGTAAAATTCAACCGTAATTCCATCTTTTGTTATTTTTCATTTCCTTTATGTAATTCTTACATTCATATTCAGATAACTTGCCTTCACAATTTTATTTCTCTTCTTCCAATAATACATGTTCATTATTGTTCTTGAAACAATCATGATTAGTTGCTTGCATGTATTTTTTTGTATATACCTTTTTATAATATTCTTGCTGCTCACGTAGTATTTCGTTGTCATGTGTAATACTATTGTTATTTATATTCAGTCTAGTTATAGTTTTATTTTCTGCCCGTTTCTTTTCGAAATTAGAAAAGTATTTTGTATTATTTTCTCCACCATCTATCCATTCGGCTTTGGTTCTTAATAGTATTCCTCTAACCCTTTCTTCCAGTATATTATGTAGTTGGTATTTCTTATTATTTACTTCTGTTAAAAGGTCTTCCTCTGTAGTATTAGAGTATTGTGATTCTAGTTTATTTATTTCATCCGTTAACTTTTTTTATATTTTTACCGTTTTTTTCTTTTCTATGGAACCATATCTTATAGTTTCGTTTCTAATGGTTCCTTTTATTATCTCCCATAATGTATTAGGATTTGCACCTTCATTCGTTTCAGCAACTAAAGAAATAGTATGTCTAATATTTTGTTGATATTCGGCATTTAACAGTAAGCTATTATTTAATTTAAAGTAACCTGGACCTCTTTTATTATATTGCGTATGAAGGGAGAAAAATACCATTGAATGATCCGACTTATATCCTGTGGTAATCTTACTATTTGCTACGTGATTTATTATGTTTTCAGAAATTAAAAAAATAATCTAATATACAAAATATTGGCGGCTTAATATTTGAATACCATGTATATTTTCTTGAATTAGAGCTAAGAATTCTCCAAATATCGAGTATATTGTATTTATTCATGATAGATAATAATATGTCTCGTGTCTTTTTATTTGTATCTTTTCTTCCATTTTTCTTTTCAAGATCCGGGTCTAAAATTGTTTTGAAATATCCACCTACTATTAATGTATCATTTTCAAAAGATTCCATATACAGTCAAACTTCAATAGGTCGAACAGCCTGCCGGGCTTAGTTTTAGTTCGACCCATCCGTTGTTCGACCCATCGGGATTTTCTACTGTAACCATTTCAGATCTACGAGTTGGTCAGTGTACTAAGTGAAACAAGTCGTCATTACGACACGTTGTTTCATATAAATGCGCTTACATTTGCATTTACGGTTGATTGTCATAGTCGTTTATTAACAGAAACAGGCTTTAATAAAATAAAGAAAGCGGCAAACCCATGTGTGTTTTTATTTACATAGCCATTATACAGCAATAGAACATGAGAACAACAGAAAATGATTACGAAATACAATTGGCGGACTTGATTGCCCCGTCCGATACGATCATGTGAAAGCATCTCTGATTTTGTACCTATCGGCATTTGTGTAATTTCATGACAAATATTTATCTAATCAGATATAAATCTTTGTGAGTGAATATGTATTTGCCATAAAATGATGCACATGCTTGTAGGTATAACATTACATCGCTCGTTATACACTGATAAATCAATAGATGCATGCCCAGTCGCCCCATCACTACTTCGGACCCGGAACCACATTCACTGCATATCATAATTGTACATTTTCGCGATCTCCGCTTTCGATTTGTGGCCTTTCTCCACTTCCATGATAGCCTGGTATTTTTCTTCAATTGTCTTAGTAGTCCATTTACGTTTCACGCCAGATTTCCCCGTAGCCGATCCAGATAGCACAGTGTCGCTAACCGGTCCGAATATCCCCCCGGCAGAACCGGGTCCTTACTCGGATTGCTCGGTCGTAACTAGTGCATTTGTGCTAGACATTATTACGAGTTTGATGATCTGTAAAATATGTTTTGCTTATATGGCGAATAAATCGGATGACACATCACACTCATTACTGATCATAGTAAAAACAGTTCATGTTGATTTACAACTTAAAAGGCCAGATGCTTGGGTCATTAATCAAAACTGAGCGCTATTTAATTCCACATGTCCCATAAATTACCACTTTAATTAACTAACAACTTCGCCGACATTGGTCAATGCATAATTACCACGTATGCTGGTCACGACTGCCGTTATTGTATACGCTCAAATGACCACTTGAGATTTGTTTGACAACCGGTTAACAATAGGTGTGAAAGTCAATCAACTAGTCTGGAGACAATCGTCTGACATGTTCGAGTTTTTGTGGTGTTTATAGTGGATTTATACACGACCGGGCGTGACAGCGATTCGAGGCATTGAGGGTTGTTCGACTTTCACAAGTTCGACCTATGCCGGGTAGTTTTAACGTATTTATATAGGAATTCTGCCGGGACCTAAAGGCTAGTTCGAGGCAAGCATGGCTGACGAGTTTACCAGGGTTCGACCCATCGAAGTTCGACTGTAATTATCTATATTTTGGTAAAAGTTAAAGCTTTTTTCATTCGGACCATATAAATTAATTAGTGTATAATCATTTTGGGATATACATATTTGTAAAACTTGCATTCTGCCGGTTACTGCTTCGATATATTGTTTTATTTTATACTAAAAAAATGTGATATTAGAATACCCACCCTTCTTTATTGCTAAAATTCCCAATGAATAAGCATCGCCGTCCCATTAATTTTTCCCATTGTGTTTTATCATTTGCGGTAAAATGTGCTTCTTGAATAAAACAAATAGCAAAATCATTTTCTATAATCCATTGCATCAGTTGTAAGCGTTTGCTTTTTGACCCCATATCTTTTACATTAAGAGTTCCTATTAAAATCATAAAATTGCGAATATATTAAAATCACAAAAATAATATATATGGAGAAAAAAAAAATATACCAAGTCGAGGTTTGAACACCCGACCCTTTCGGGAATCGGTAATTAAATCATAGAAGTCGGCGACCTTAACCTCGCGACTATTGTGCCATTTACGACGATTACATTTATACGGAAGTGCTATCAGTATTACGCAACCATTTGAACGTAATAATTATTAAATTATTTTGCAACTCCATCTACAACGATACCGTTACAGAGATACGCTATTGAAACAACATGTATTAGTACCCATAACATATCGAAGTAATGTATCGTTATATATATCACAGGAATTAGATTAAAACTATATATACTAATAAACAGAAACAATCCGCTTGGCTCGTATGAAAAATAGTTCGCGTTGATATTGATTATCTCCCTTGCCGAAAGTAGTTCACAGATTTATTAATTCCAAATAAGACGTGTTTGCGTAATGTAAAATTCAACCGTAATTCCATCATTTGTTATTTTTCATTTCCTTTATGCAATTCTTACATTCATATTCAGATAACTTGCCTTCACAGTTTTATTTCTCTCTTCCAATAATACATGTTCATTATTGTTCTTGAAACAATCATGATTAGTTGCTTGCATGTATTTTTTTGTATATACCTTTTTATAATATTCTTGCTGCTCACGTAGTATTTCGTTGTTATGTGTAATACATGTAATATTGTTATTTATATTCAGTCTATTATAGTTTTATTTTCTGCCCGTTTTCTTTTCGAAATTAGAAAAGTATTTTGTATTATTTTCTCCACCATCTATCCATTCGGCTTTGGTTCTTAATACTATTCCTCTAACCCTTTCTTCCTGTATATTATGTAGTTGGTATTTCTTATTATTTACTTCTGTTAAAAGGTCTTCCTCTGTAGTATTAGAGTATTGTGATTCTAATTTATTTATTTCATCCGTTAACTTTTTTTCTATATTTACCGTTTTTTTCTTTTCTATGGAACCAAATCTTATAGTTTCGTTTCTAATGGTTCCTTTTATTATCTCCCATAATGTATTAGGATTTGCACCTTCATTCGTTTCAGCAACTAAATAAATAGTATGTCTAATATTTTGTTGATATTCGGCATTTAACAGTAAGCTATTATTTAATTTAAAGTAACCTGGAGCTCTTTTATTATATTGCGTATGAAGGTAGAAAAATACCATTGAATGATCCGACTTATATCCTGTGGTAATCTTACTATTTGCTACCTGATTTATTATGTTTTCAGAAATTAAAAAAATAATCGAATCTACAAAATATTGGCGGCTTATTATTTGAATACCATGTATATTTTCTTGAATTAGAGTTAAGAATTCTCCAAATATCGAATATATTGTATTTATTCATGATAGATAATGATTTGTCACTTGTCTTTTTATTTGTATCTTTTCTTCCATTTTCTTGTCAAGATCCGGGTCTAAAATTGTGTTGGAAATATCCACCTACTATTAATGTATCATTTTCAAAAGATTCCATATAATTATCTATATTGTGGTAAAAGTTAAAGATTTTTTCATTCGGACCATATAAATTAATTAGTGTATAATCATTTTGTGATATACATATTTGTAAAACTTGCATTCTGCCTGTTACTGCTTCGATATATTGTTTTATTTTATACTAAAAAAAAATGTGATATTAGAATATCCACCCCTTCTTTATTGCTAAAATTCCCAATGAAATAAGCATCGCCGTCCCATTAATTTTCCCATTGTGTTTTATCATTTGCGGTAAAATGTGCTTTTTGAATAAAACAAATAGCAAAATCATTTTCTATAATCCATTGCATCAGTTGTGAGCGTTTGCTTTTTGACCCCATACCTATTATATTAAAAGTTCCTATTTTAATATCCATGTCGTTATGCTGTGAAATTGCGTAAATCTGGAACCAAGCGTAGCGTACAATTGACCTTAGATACAGCATTCTAAACTTGAACAGAAGGAGTGTGGACATGGTTGCTAGGATTGTGTTCGTAATGAAATGCCACTAGGGTCACACACGCAATGAGAAAGGCGATCATATCCGTTCACAATAATGCCCACATCGGTGGTCCATGATTTACAATTAATAACAGTATTAAATATTCTGCATATCAGATATGTACGTGAAGTAATGGCACCAATGAAGTGAACAACATTCTTAGTGTAGATCTTTACTTTTTGTAAAACCTTTACAAATGCAGTCTCTTTTAAAACGAAGCCCGTGGAGTACAAATTGTATATTTAAATTGTGGGAACACCGATGGATACAAAATCAATTACATTGTACTATTCAATAGTTTCGCATTCAAACAAACTCATATGTAATTTTACATTACATCGATTATTTGATAATTAAGGTTAAAGACTCAACTATATATGGCCCCTTGATTACAAACGTTATTGCCTGAGCATGCAAACACCAACCTGAACGTGAAAACCAGACGGCTGAGAAGCATAATCTCAGCACAGCTCAGACTCAACCAGTCAACCAGCTAGATCCCGGGCGCAAGACGTGGTCACACGCCCTAAAAAAGTCTAGCACACTTCTTGACAGATCGAGAGGAAACCACTCTATAAATATATATGTATACATGGACCGCCAGCTGGGAGCAAAGACATACCTTACGCCATCTTCACCCGCTGTTGATCGTGATCATCTTGCTCAGTCATAATGCTATATTCATAATGCTATATTATGATTATAATGGTATGGTTTTTCTGACTACAACAAACAATATCTCAGTGATCGGGTGGCGAACACCGTAAGCCCTGATCAGAAGAAGCGGACGGTCAGACTTAGTTTAGACTATGCTCGGCTCAGAAAAAACGCCGCAAGGTCCACTTTTCCCGCCGGCGGTCCATCTTTTTTCACTGAAAATAGTGTTTACTATAGATATGCTGAAGTGAAATGTATACTTTAGGAATATAAGATGTTATACATGTACATGTATCCGAACAAAACAAAGAATTACCACATATATTACAAACAAATATAAAAAAATGTGTTTGTCAGAATGTTGTATCCAGCATAGACCGAGACCACCTGTATGCATGTACATGTATCTGAACCAAACAAAGATATACCACATATACAGATATGTATGTATTACATAAGAATTACAAAAAATACCAAAAAATGTGCATGTCCGTATGTTGTATCCAGCATAGATCCAGACCACCTGTATGCATGCACATGTATCTAAACAAAAACAAGGAAATACCACAAGAACATATATGTATGTATTACATATGTATTACAAAAAAATACAAAAAAAATGTGTATATCCGTATGTCGTGTCCAGCATAGATCGAGACCACCTGCGCCTCCGCACAGTCTGGTCAGGATCCACTCTGCTCACAACCCTCTACGGTATACTGCATCAAGTGATGTCCTATTGGTCGTCAGCTTTTCGTATGTCAACACTGGGACACAATTTAGATAGACTATATATGATTTGTCAATTTATAATAACTTAGATAATTAATAATTACCAAATACATGTATGTTAACTTCGACAATGATATTTCAAGCTACTTGTATAGTTTTTCCCAGGTTAACACGACCGCTTTCTTGCTATCTATCAGAAAAAAACAAACAACGAAACTGATATTTCTCAGAGTTAAGAAAACCCAAATCAATCCCATAATGGTGTGACAAAGGCAAAATCGACACGGTGTGTCTCTATCTCCATCTAGAGGGGATACAGAGACCTGCGGAAAATATAATGATCAATGTATACATGTACATAATCCTCACAAAGTGGCAAAGCGAAAAAATGAAATGAAGAATTTATCCATCGAAAGAGTCATGTTTCTCATATTTGGTCTTCATAAATTATACAAGAAAATGTATTTATAAAGTGCAACGTTTTAGTTAATGTCTGGATTATGAAACTGTTACCACCATTACATATGACATTAGAATCATAGCAAAATTATGTGAATGTATCACTTTCGTTGATCTGAATTCCAACGTCAACGCAGACGTGTTATCAAACCTTGCAGTTTACAAACCACTGTAACAGTAATATTTTTCAAAATCCATACTAATTGCAAAGACACAGGCATTGTATGACATAAACCTACCTCATTTGGAGCGGAATAACCATATACTTCATCTGTACAGACATATTCATCATCATTGCTTTGAAGATCCTGTAATATATAAAGTAAAGTAGTGGCATAAGTGTATAATATCATATTCCTTCGTACGTTGGACTGATATAAAACTTAATATCCATATTTATCATCAGCCGTCTATCAAATGACGTTGTAATTTACACAACTTAAATCGTATGTGCTTGAATTCCATTAGCATACGTCAATGCTAATTAGAGCAATTATGTGTGTGAACAACTTGTGAACTTGCACTAGCATCCATTAGACTTTACTCACGGGTCGAAGGTTCGCGCTTCCGCTCCGACTGATATGGCCGGTGTGTGAGCCACACTGTAGCTACATACATGGTACCAATATTGCAAATGTAGCATCTTGTAATTTTGAAGTACTGGTACTGCTGCTCAATGATTAGAGGGTCTCATTGATCGAAACCACGCTATTAAATCGAAACAACACTGATACGGATTTGTTATATATATACGTAAGGCCAAAAGATATATTTAGAAAATGCGCTTATTTAAGAAGAGTCTTTTAAGAAGAGAGATATAGGAAAGAGAAAAAGATAAAGAGGTCTGTCTTCTGTTCTCGTAATACAAGTAATTCGTAATACATGTGATTTATAACGTTTATGTCAATAATATTATATAGTTGACATATATTGTTCATAAGCATGTAATTAACTTTGCTACGCTTGGTACCTTGCACATATTGATCGTCTTTTTCTTGTATTAATAATTATTTCGTGTGTGTTAAAAGTTGAAATTACGCCATTGTGTTATATGTAGACCTAGCTTGTCTTTCATTGTGGCTATTTCTTTTTCAATATCGGTGAGTCTTTTCAAATATTGCATGAACAAATTTAATGACAATTCTTGTTTTAACATTTAATCAAAAAATATTTTACAATTATGATAATGAAATTAAATTGTTTAGCGATAAGATTTGTTTGGTCTACAACAAATGAAATCGTATTGAAATTCACTTCGTAAACCACACCTCTTTCATTTGAGAATGTTCTTAGTTGTGACCATACATGTTGCACATTTGGGCATTCCCAGAATAAATGTTTTATATTTTCCACATTCATGCTGCAAAAATCACATAAACTACTTGGTACCATGCCACAATTAAGTAAAAACGTATTTGCGCCTATGATTCTCATTAAATAGTTATACTGAAAATTCAGTAGTGTGCTATCTATTGTAAATTACATACAAGTTGTGTATATATTTTTCCATCCGAAATTAAAATCGGGAAATTCGTTCGTCCATTTCTGCTCTGATTGTATTGATTCTATGTTGTTTTTATTTGTTTGTATAGTGTATAGAAGTTTATTTACTCCATTGTTTGCCTGTACTTTTTGCAAAATAGGTTTCAGAGTGTGTACGGTATTTATGTTTTCTGTTTTAATTTTTTCTTTCCATTGCAGATTAATATTATTTACTAAACCTTGGTATTTGATAGAATCATCTGCCCTTATAGTATACATTTCCGCAAAATCATTAAAACCGATAAAACTGTTTACTCTATAATCATTTGACTGTTCTATAAATTTGATACCCCTTTCGTGCCAAGATTTGATGTATATCGTTTTGTTTTGATACTTTATATTAGAATTATTCCATATAATTTATTTTGATATACTTTCGTTTTTTTCTGAGAAATTGATGTTAGCCCATGCTGTCTAAACATTGAATAGGAAAGTATGTTCTTTACATATGTGTTTTATATCCCGCGGTTTTATATTGCATTCGAAAATTAGTTTCCCACCAAATGGTTCAAGTTACTCTGTGCATAGCAGTTTCCACTGGCCATGGTTGTTATCATCACATATTCGTTTTACCCATGATGCTTTTATCGCTTTTATAAACTGCCTATATCGACCATCTTTAAACCCCCGTGTTCATATGTTTAAATTATTGTGTTCCGCTTTTCTTTATCGGGTTTGCCATCCCAGAGAAAATCAAACAATTTATTTTTAATTGTTTTAATTATGCTGTCTGGCGGGTCAGGTAAGACTGTTAATGGATATATCAGTTTCGGAAAAGCAAATGTTTTGATCACAGTAATTTTACCTAATAAACTTAGTTTTCTTGTATTCCATGTCTCAAGACTTTTGACGAACTCTTGTATCTTCGGAGTAAGGTTTAGTTCGTGCATATTTTTATTATCATTTGAAAAAGTAATGCCTAATGTTTTTGCAATTGTTGATGTCCAAATAAAATTCTTTGCAGGGAAAAAAATAGTGTTGTCTTTTTTATGGAATCCACCCGAAGTACAGTAGACGTTTTTGTATTGAGTTTGAGGCCCGAAATTTTATTGAATTCATCTATAAGGTATATTAATGTTTCGAATTATTTTTGTGTACCATCTAATATAAATGTAGCATCATCAGCAAACATTGTCTTTTTAAGTTCTATGTTACTCATTCTAACCCTAGTTATATCTTTTTCATTGTCTATTGCTTTTGATAATAATTATATTGCAATTATGAATAGGTATGGTGATAATGGACAGCCTTAACGGACAACTCGGTTTATTGCGAACAAATCTGATAAGTAACCGTTATTTTTAACGCAACTTTTTGCATCTGAATACAAAAGTTTAATCCATTTAATAACGTCGTTGCCGAAACTAAAATATTACATGACCTTTTGAAGGTATTCGTGTTCAACTGTATCAAAGGTTTTCTTAAAAATCTGCAAAGAATAATAAACCCGGAGAATTACTTTCATTCAAGAAGTCTACCGATTCGCATAATGTTCTGATGTTTTCTCCAATGTATCTCCCCTTAATGAATCCAGTTTGTGAATTATCTATTATTGATGGTAATACTTTTTGCAGCCTGTTTGCAATAGATTTTGTAGCAATTTTATAATCGACATTAAGAAGTGATATCGATCTCCAGTTTGCAAAAATGGATAAGTCACTGTCTTTGGTATTAATGTTATTACTCCCTGTTTTTGTAATTCGCTCAAGTTTCCGTTCTCTAATGAATAATGCATGGAATTTATAAAATAATATTTGACATCATTCCAGAATATTTTGTAAAATTCAACTTAATTCCATCTTTTGTTATTTTTCATTTCCTTTATGCAATTCTTACATTCATATTCAGATAACTTGCCTTCACACTTTCATTTTTCTTCTTCCGATAATACATGTTCATTATTGTTCGTGAAAAAATCATGATTAGTTGCTTGCATGTCTTTTTTTGTAGATACCTTTTTGTCCCGCCTGCTTTAGCAGAAGCGGGACATAATCATAGCTTTTCCGTCGGCGTCGTCGGCGGCGTCGTCGGCGGCCTCGGCGTCAACATTTCACGTTAAGACTTTGCGTTTAGCTCAGTTTCCAGAAAACTATATCTCCTACGAACTCCATACTTGGTATACATCAACACTGTGGTGTAACCATCTCACACAGATGGAGCCCATGTGACCTTCACCTACTTTTCATGGTTCATTGACCTACTTTTCACATGCATTCAACGTTAAGTTTTTGAGCTTAACTCTGTTTCTAAAACTTAACGCTCATGTTAATTCATTGTAACTTCTGTGTCCCTAAATGGAATGCTTTAATATTCCATACATGCATTTGTAACAAAATCACGCATCATTTTACAGAAAGCCCATGGTGCCCGCTAACCCCAAAGGTCAAGGTCGCTGACTTAGAAATGTCTGTGTTTGGAAAAGTTAATGCTCAGTTTATGCTTTAATATTACATACAAGCATTTGTAACATCCCGCATCATTCTACAGAAAGCCCATATTGCCCATTAACCCCAAAGGTCAACGTCACCGACTTAGAAATATCTGTGTTTGGAAAAGTTAATGCTCAGTTCATGCTTTACTATTACATACATGATCATCGAATGTACATCCCCGCATCCCCATTCTACAGAAAGCCCATAGTGCCCGCTAACCCCAAAGGTCAACGTCACCGACTTAGAAATTTGCGTGTTTGGAAAGGTTAACGCTCAGTTTATGCTTTGATATTCCATACATGCATTTGTAACAACATCCCGCATCATTCTACGGAAAGCCCATGTTGCCCGCTAACCCCAAAGGTCAAGGTCACCCACTTAAAAATGTCCGTGTTTGGAAAGTTAACGCTCAGTTTATGCTTTAATATTCTATACATGCATTTGTAAAAACATCCCGCATCATTTTACAGAAAGCCCATGATGCCCGCGAACGCCAAATGTCAAGGTCACTGACCTAAGGGAAATGTTCGTGTTTGGAAAAGTTAACGCTCAGTTTATGCTTTAATGTTCCATACATGCATTTGTGACAACATCCCGCATCATTCTGCAGAAAGCCCATGGTGCCCGCTAACCCCAAAGGTCAAGGTCACTGACTTAGAAATGTATGTGTTTGGAAAAGTTAACGCTCAGTTCATGCTTTAATATTCCATACATGCATTTGTAACAACATCCCGCATCATTCTACAGAAAACCCATGGTGCCTGCTAACCCCAAAGGTCAAGGTCACTGAATTAGAAATGTCCGTGTTTGCAAAAGTTAATGCTCAGTTTATGCTTTAATATTCCATACATGCATTTGTAACAACATCCCGCATCATTATACAGAAAGCCCATGGTGCCCGCTGACCCCAAAGGTCAAGGTCACTGAATTAGAAATTTCCGTGTTTGGAAAAGTTAACGCTCAGTTTATGCTTTAATATTCCATACATGCATTTGTAACAACATCCCGCATCATTCTACAGAAAACCCATGGTGCCCGCTGACCCCAAAGGTCAAGGTCACTGAATTAGAAATTTCCGTGTTTGCAAAAGTTAATGCTCAGTTTATGCTTTAATATTACATACATGCATTTGTAACAACATCCCGCATCATTATACAGAAAGCCCATGGTGCCCGCTGACCCCAAAGGTCAAGGTCACTGAATTAGAAATTTCCGTGTTTGCAAAAGTTAATGCTCAGTTTATGCTTTAATATTACATACATGCATTTGTAACAACATCCCGCATCATTCTACAGAGAGCGCATCATTCTACAGAAAGCCCATGTTGCCCGTTAACCCCAAAGGTCAAGGTCACTTACTTAGAAATTTACGTGTTTGGAAAAGTTAACGCTCAGTTTATGCTTTAATATTCCATACATGCATGTGTAACAACATCCCGCATCATTCTACAGAAAGCCCATGGTGCCCGCTAACCCCAAAGGTCAAGGTCACTGAATTATAAATTTCCGTGTTTGGAAAAGTTAACTCTCTGTTTATACTTTAATATTCCATATGTGCATTTGTAACAACATCCCGCATCATTCTACAGAGAGCGCATCAATCTACAGAAAGCCCATGTTGCCCGTTAACCCCAAAGGTCAAGGTCACTGACTTAGAAATTTACGTGTTTGGAAAAATTAACGTTGAGTTTATTCTTTAATATTCCATACATGCATTTGCAACAACATCCCGCATCATTCTACAGAAAGCCCATGGTGCTCATTAACCCCAAGGATATTACAATCTCCTTATATACTATGAAACTGCGCCAGGCGGGACATTTTGCTCCGCGGAGCACTTGTTATAATATTATTGCTGCTCACGTAGTATTTCGTTGTCATGTGTAATAATATTGTTATTGATATTCAGTCTAGTTATAGTTTTATTTTCTGCCTGTTTCTTTTCGAGATTAGAAAAGTATTTTGTATTATTAATATTATTCCTTAACCCTTTCTTCCTGTATATTATGTAGTTGGTATTTCTCATTATTTAGTTCTGTTAAAAGGTCTTCCTCTGTAGTATTAGAGTATTGTGATTCTAATTTATTTGTTTCATCCGTTAACTTTTTTTCTATATTTACTGTTGTTTTTTTTTCTATGGAAGCAAATCTTATAGTTTCGTTTCTAATGGTTCCTTTTATTATCTCCCATGATGTATTAGGATTTGCACCTTCATTCGTTTCAACTGCTAAAGAAATAGTATGTCTAATATTTTCTTGATATTCGGCATTTAACAGTAAGCTAATATTTAATTTAAAGTAACCTGGACCTCTTTTATTAGATTGTGTATGAAGGTAGAAAAATACCATTGAATGATCCGACTTATATCCTGTGGTAATCTTACTATTTGCTAAGTGATTTATTATGTTTTCAGAAATTAAAAATTAATCTAAAATACAAAATATTGGCGGCTTAGTATTTGAATGCCATGTATATTTTCTTGAATTAGAGTTAAGAATTCTCCAAATATCGAGTAGATTGTATTCATTCATGATAGATAATAATTTGTCTCGTGTCTTTTTATTTGTATCTTTTCTTCAATTTTTCTTGTCAAGATTCGGGTCTAAAATTGTGTTGAACTATCTACCTACTATTAATGTATCATTTTCGAAAGATTCCATATGATTATCTATATTTTGGTAAAAGTTAAAGCTTTTTTCATTCGGACCATATAAATTAATTAGTGTGTAATAATTTTCTGATATACATATTTTTAGAACTTGCATTCTGTCGGTTACTTCTTCGATATATTGTTTTATTTTATACTAAAAGATTGGTGATATTAGAATACCCACCCCTTCTTTATTACTAAAATTCCCACTGAAATAAGCATCGCCGTCCCATTAATTTTCCCATTGTGTTTTATCATTTGCGGTAAAATGTGCTTTTTGAATAAAACAAATAGCAAAATCATTTTCTATAATCCATTGCATCAGTTGTAAGCGTTTGCTTTTTGACCCCATACCCTTTACATTAAAAGTTCCTATTTTCATATCCATGTCGTTATGCTGTGAAATTGCTTAAATCTGGAACCAAGCGTAGCGTACAATTGACCTTAGATACAACATTCTAAACTTGAACAGAAGGAGTGTAGACATGGTTGCTAGGATTGTATTAGTAATGAAATGCCACTAGGGTCACACACACACTTAGGAAGGCGATCATATCCGTTCACAATAATGCCCCCATCGGTGGTCCATGATTTACAATTAATAACAGTATTAAATATTCTGCGTATCAGATATGTACGTGAAGTAATGGCACCAATTAAGTGAACAACATTCTTAGTGTAGATCTTTACTTTTTGTAAAACCTTTACAAATACAGTCTCTTTTAAAACGAAGCCCGTGGAGTACAAATTGTATATTTAAATTGTGGGAACACCGATGGATACAAAATCAATTACATTGTACAATTCAATAGTTTCGCATTTAAACAAACTCATATGTAATTTTACACTACATCGATTATTTCATAATTAATGTTAAAGACACAACTATATATGGCCCATTGATTACACAAAATTATCTGAGCATGCAGCCACCACCCGGACGTGAAAACCAGACGGCCGAGAAGCATAATCTCAGCACAGCTCAAACTCAACCAGTCAACCAGCTAGATCCCGGGCGCACTACGTGGTCACACGCCCTAAAATAAGCTCGCACGCTTCTTGACAGATCGAGAGGAAACCACTGTATAAATACACGTGTATACATGGACCGCCGGCTGGGAGCAAAGACATACCTTACGCCATCTTCACCCGCTGTTGATCGTGATCATCTTGCTCAGTCATAATGCTATATTCATAATGCTATATTATGATTATAATGGTATGGTTTTTCTGACTACAACAAACAATATCTCAGTGATCGCGTGGCGAACACCATAAGCCCTGATCAGAAGAAGCGGACGGTCAGACTTATTTTAGACTATGCTCGGCGCAAAAAAAAACGCCGCAAGATCCACTTTTCCCGCCGGCGGTCCATCTTTTTTCACTGAAAATAGTGTTTACTATGGATATGCTGAAGTGAAATGTATACTTTAGGGATATAAGATGTTGTTATACATGAAGATGTATCTGAACAAAACAAAGAATTACCACATATATCACAAAAAAATATTTAAAAAATGTGTTTGTCAGAATGTTGTATCCAACATAGACCGAGACCACCTGTATGCATGTACATGTATCTGAACCAAACAAAGAGATACCACATATGCATATATGTATGTACTACATATGTATTACAAAAAATACCAAAACATATGCATGTCCGTATGTTGTATGCAGCATAGATCCAGACCACCTGTATGCATGCACATGTATCTAAACAAAAACAAGGAAATACCACAAAAACATATATGTATGTATTACATATGTATTACAAAAAAATACAAAAAAATGTGTATGTCCGTATGTCGTGTCCATCATAGATCGAGACCACCTGCGCCTCCGCACAGTCTGGTCAGGATGACTCTGCTCACAACCCTCTACGGTATACTGCATCAAGTGATGTCCTATTGGTCGTCAGCTTTTCGTATGTCAACACTGGAACCAAATTTAGATAGACTATATATGATTTGTCAACTTATCATAAATTAGATAATTACCAAATACATGTATGTTAACTTCGACAATGATATGTCAAGCTACGTGTATAGTTTGGCCAAGGTTAACACGACTATGTTCGTGCATATCTATCAGAAAAAACAAACAACTCAGAAAACACAAGTCATTCCCATAATGGTGTGTCACCAAGGCAAAATCGACCCAGAGTGTCTTCATCTCCATCTAGAGAGGAAAGAGAGACCTGGGAAAAATACAATGATCAATGTATACATGTATATAATCCTCACAAAGTGGTAAAGCGAAAAACTAAAACATGTGAGGATAATATAAAGCAAATTATGACCTGCATTATATTGTTAAAGTTCTACTTTCACATGTGTTAACTATAGGAAATATCTTCGACTTCAATCTATCATTATCTTGTACTAACCAGTAAGTCTTAACACCTAATGAAAAAATACTTTTAATGCCGAATATAATCTGAAATTAATGCACTGAAACATTGAATTCATGCGTTTAAAGATATTGCGAACAAAACGAAAAAACACAAAACACCCCCTCATTTCAAAAAGTGCAGTAAAATAGACACAATGGATTTGTTTCGGACAGTTGTGTGAACTGAACTGGTCGACTTCAGTACAGATTGTACCAACCTTGGGCGTTGGTCAATGTTTGGCACGGTCTGTGCAATGGATGAAAACATGACAAAATGGCATGTTGCTTGCCAATCTTGCTGAATGACTGCTTCAACGTGTCTTACATTGTCAAGCGGATTTGGTCTCGACCGAACCCTGCACAACAACTCGTACCAGACATGCTCTATATGATTCATATCTGGACTGAGAGACGGCCCAGGCATGACATTGACATCTTGTTTTATTATGTTGGAAATAATGTTATCCGTTTCTTCGCATAAAATGCATCACTATCGGTCGCAAAATTGTATCGTGGTACGTGAACAACATGAACCGATGCTTTATGATAAGCACTTTGGCAGACCACACTTTCACGCTATCCCTGCCCCACCAGTTTGACTCTGACGAATTCAATTCTGACAAGCAAAGTTTTTCCAAATTGTGTTCTCTTGTACTGCAGAATTTGAAATCTAATGTGTTGATGCAGTATTTGCAAATTAGATTTAGCATCAAAGGAACATGTTTCTGCAGGTTGCTTTACGTAATGGTTCACAAAATATCGAACCATCTGCATACTATAAAGTTTCGTTTTGCGTTAAGTATACATATATTGTCCATTGCATAGATATTGCAAACACAATATTATTACTCATTTAACACTACTATTCGTTGCATACATATACATGAACCTGATCGCATTTTCCAAATATTGGCATACATAGACATGTATCAGAATAATATTTCAGACAAATCTGTGATAGCTTATTTTGTTAATAATGACACGAACTGTTTTACTACGTTATTGTTCAGTTACCAACATGTTTCATATTGTTGTACCTCAATGTTATCTTGGCGACCGTTATCCAGTACCAATGTTCATTGAATGCACGTTGCTTATTCGCAACACGGGTAACGAAACAAAACAATTAAATTTACGACACACTGTGGTGTCTAGATTTTAGATAATAATTTTATAACATATTGTCAAATTGCGATTGCACGTGCGTTGTCCATGCTATCGGACGTGCAAACTTACCTGAACAGCGTCAGTTGTGTATACGTCAACATTCTGGCAACTATTACTCTCATCTTCCAAATCCTGATGACATAAATATAATATATTAACTTTAGTCGTACAATATTCAGACAAATACCATAGTGGAAGTTCCAATTAAACTACAATACAACGTCCATAGCTTTTCCTTTTACATTTTTTACATGTACATGATGTAACATTATACAGGAAAGTATAAACTACATGTACATGTAGATGGCTGTGTGTTATATTGATACAATAGTAGTACATGCATTAATGTCAGACTTCGTAGTTACGGCTGTTCAAGTGGGTCTACGCACTGTTCCAACAATATTTGTTAATAACTAGCCCCTGTTATGTCAAATGTATCTAGCATAATATTGTTTTGGGCGATCTGTCGGTGAAAGTACATGTACATGTATATGCGTCTGTTAGTTTTACGTTAAGTGCTGTGAAATATAAATTTTAATTTCAATTAAATATCTTTATTTCATCTTGTCAGAGACTTGAATTGTATACATGTATGCGATAATTGAAGTACACAACGGTGACAATTACGTACAGGAATGTCCATGTTATTATTATATACATAGTGGTTTGGCTAGTAATGTTCGACTTGGCTAAGCATGCTAGAAATGTGACATAAACTGGTCCAGTATGAAGAAAAACTTGTTTTACAAACAAATACGGCCTTCTAAACGTAGCTATGTCTAAATAAACTTCTGTATATAACTTATGTATGTGTGTATTCGTGCCCAGTTAGCGATGGATGCAAGCGATGGTACGGTATACCAGAGGTCCCTGTTTAGAGCAGCGGGTCGGTGCACGATTATCTGGCCCTATCAAATTTGGCGCCCATGTCATATTGAACACTTGCAGCATGATGATTTTTGTTTTAAGACGAAACCGTTGTTTTTTTTCTCACAAATACCACATTTTTCAACATTTCTTGATGTGTATGCATATCAATTTTGTATAGGGTATATAGTTTGTGTCATCAGCTCCTCCAACAGCTTAAGTTAACCAATCCCCTCGACGGACGTATTTTCTGACTGGTGGCACTCTTTTTAGTGCAATATAACTTACTTATTGTTCGCCCCGTCCATACGCGCTTTCAATACTACTACGTTATTGGCTGTTTGACCCAAGCACAAATGTACACGTCTGAAAACGATATGTGCCATGTGAATTTCTGACAACAAGCCGTGACGCCTGGTATGCATCATTCTACGTATTGTATCAATTAATGAATACATGTAGTAAGTATTGGAGAAATCGTCGCAATATGTGATCAATTAAGACGCAATGCTACATATGTATGAAGAAAAACTTGTTTTACAAACAAATACGGCCTTCTAAACGTAGCTATGTCTAAATAAACTTCTGTATATAACTTCTGTATGTGTGTATTCGTGCCCAGTTAGCGATGGATGCAAGCGATGGTACGGTATACCAGAGGTCCCTGTTTAGAGCAGCGGGTCGGTGCACGATTATCTGGCCCTATCAAATTTGGCGCCCATGTCATATTGAACACTTGCAGCATGATGATTTTTGTTTTAAGACGAAACCGTTGTTTTTTTTCTCACAAATACCACATTTTCAACATTTCTTGATGTGTATGCATATCAATTTTGTATAGGGTATATAGTTTGTGTCATCAGCTCCTCCAACAGCTTAAGTTAACCAATCCCTCGACGGACGTATTTTCTGACTGGTGGCACTCTTTTTAGTGCAATATAACTTACTTATTGTTCGCCCCGTCCATACGCGCTTTCAATACTACTACGTTATTGGCTGTTTGACCCAAGCACAAATGTACACGTCTGAAAACGATATGTGCCATGTGAATTTCTGACAACAAGCCGTGACGCCTGGTATGCATCATTCTACGTATTGTATCAATTAATGAATACATGTAGTAAGTATTGGAGAAATCGTCGCAATATGTGATCAATTAAGACGCAATGCTACATATGTATGCTTTAATTGGTCAATAAACTAGCACAAACAGTAATTAGCGAAAGTATTGCGAAACTATGCAAAAACAACATTGTTTTGGTTAAATGAAAGAAAAAAGCTGTTGTTTTGTTTTGCTTTAAGACACGCTAATGTTACGAAGTTAAGAATATACAGTTCAACTGTAATTCAGACTATTTTCATCACTTTAAAAGTGAAATTCTCATATACAGAAGCTGACGCCACATTTGAGGTTTTTAATAAATTAATAAATCTATTAGCTGCCTTGATATTTTGCAGATATAATGGCATCATGGAATAGTTGACATATGTTCTACGATACGTGCATAACTGTACCATTTGACATATACATACCTTGCCGACGGATGCGTTGAGAGACTGAGTGCAGCTACCAGGTTCATCGTATACGTTGGACAAACGATCAAAATCCTGCGGAGGAAATACAAGGATATACATGTATATATATAGAGGATATTACATCATTGATGATTTAATAATACTAGTTTAATAAGAAACTCGGCATAGCCTCGTTTCTTATGAAATCATTAAAAAGGTTTAATAATAAATATCATATTATATGATATTTATTATTAAACCTTTTTACTGATTTCATAAGAAACGAGGCTATGCCGAGTTTCTTATTAAACTAGTCAACGAGTTTAATAAATACCATATTAAATGAAATCATCACAAATGTTAGAATATATTATTGCATAAGCATAGCATCATACATTGAACCTGTACTTGTTAGCAAACCTGTTTTCTGTATCGAGCTAAGTTGCATATTGATGACACTAGTGTCTTGTGATTTTTATTACACTGTGTCAGTACACTGCGAGCGTCCATATCATAGCATCCCGTCCCCGTGAGATAGCATCTAGCATGAGTTAACCATCTCGTTCCCACAACATAGCATCTTGTTCCCACGAGATGACATCTAGTTGGAACGACATATCATCGTGTTCACACGAGATAGCATCTCAATCGAATAGAATAGCAGATATTACTTCACCATCTTGAATGACAATGATGCTACCTGGTGAATAGCTGACTATATCAGGGGCTCGAGATACTATCTCATAGGAACGAATTTTATTTGTATCTTTTCTTCCATTTTTC
Organism: Conchocele bisecta; assembly: GCA_029237695.1. Lineage (NCBI taxonomy): Eukaryota > Metazoa > Mollusca > Bivalvia > Lucinida > Thyasiridae > Conchocele > Conchocele bisecta. Next base: position 52,732,035 of record CM055274.1, read on the forward strand.
TTGTCAAGATCCGGGTCTAAAATTGTGTTGAAATATCCACCTAATATTAATGTATCAGTTTCGAAAGATTCGATATAATTATCCAAATTTTGGTAAAAGTTAAAGCTGTTTTCATTCGGACCATATAAATTAATTAGTGTATAATCATTTTCTGATATACTTATTTTTAGAACTTGCATTTTGCCGGTTACTGCTTCGATATATTGTTTTATTTTATACTGAAAAAATGGTGATATTAGAATGCCCACCCCTTCTTTATTACTAAAATTCCCACTGAAATAAGCAGCGCCGTTCCATTAATTTTCCCCTTGTGTTTTATTGCTTTGCGGTAAAATGTGCTTTTTGAATAAATCAAATAGCAAAATCATTTTCTTTAATCCATTGCATCAGTTGTAAGCGTTTTCTTTTCGATCCCATACCTTTTACATTAAAAGTTCCTATTTTAATATTCACGTCGTTATGCTGTGAAATTGCTTAAATCTGGAACCAAGTGTAGCGTACAATTGACCTTAGATACAACATTCTAAACTTGAACAGAAGTGTAGACATGGTTGCTAGGATTGTATTAGTAATTAAATGCCACTAGGGTCACACACACAATTAGAAAGGCGATCATATCCGTTCACAATAATGCCCCCATCGGTGGTCCAAGATTTACAATTAATAACAGTATTAAAGATTATGCGTATCAGATATGCACGTGAAGTAATGGCACCAATTAAGTGAACAACATTCTTAGTGTAGATCTTTACATTCTGTAAAACCTTTAAAAATACAGTCTCTTTTAAAACGAAGCCCGTGGAGTACAAATTGTATATTTAAATTGTGGGAACACGGACGGATACAAAATCAATTACATTGTACTATTCAATAGTGTCACATTGAAACAAACTCATATGTAATTTTGCATTACATCGATTATTTGATAATTAATGTTCAAGACAAAACTATATTTGGCCCCTTGATTACAAAAGTTATCTGAGCATGCAACCACCACCTGGACGTGAAAACCAGACGGCTGAGAAGCATAATCTCAGCACAGCTCAGACTCAACCAGTCAACCCGCTAAAACCCAGGCGTAAGACGTGGTCACACGCCCTAAAAAAACTGGCACACTTCTTGACATATCGAGAGGAAACCACTCTATAAATTCACGTGTATACATGGACCGCCGGCTGGGAGCAAAGACAGACATTACGTCATCTTCACCCGCTGTTGATCGTGATCATCTTGCTCAGTCATAATGCTATATTCATAATGCTATATTATGATTATAATGGTATAGTTTTTCAGACTACAACAACAAATATCTCAGTGATCGGGTGGCGAACACCATAAGCTCTGATCTTATTAATACCATTAATTTCAGACTTCGTAGTTACGGCTGTTCAAGGGGGTCTACGCACTGTTCCAAGAATATTTGTTAATAACTAGCCCCTGTTATGTCAAATGTATCTAGCATGGTATTGTTTTGGGCGATCTGTCGGTGAAAGTACATGTACATGTATATGCGTCTGTTAGTTTTACGTTTAGTGCTGTGAAATATAATTTTTTATTTCAATTAAATGTCTTTATTTCCTCTTGTCAGAGACTTGAATGGTATACATGTATGCGATAATTGAAGTACACAACGGTGACAATTACGTACAAGAATGTCCATGTTAATGTTATATACATAGTGGTTTGGCTTGTAATGTTCGACTTGGCTAAGCATGCTAGAAATGTGACATAAACTGGTCCAGTATGAAGAAAAACTTGTCTTACAAACAAATACGGCCTTCTAAACGTAGCTATGTTTAAATAAACTTCTGTATATAACTTCTGTATGTGTGTATTCGTGCCCGGATAGCGATGGATACAAACGATGGTACGGTATACCAGAGGCCCCTGTTTAGAGCAGCGGGTCGGTGCACGATTATCTGGCCCTATCAAATTTGGCGCCCATGTCATATTGAACACTTGCAGCATGGTGATTTTTGTTTTAAGACGAAACTGTTGTTTTTTATCTCACAAATACCACATTTTCAACATTTCTACATGTGTATGCATACCAATTTTGTATAGGGTAAGTAGTAGTAAGGGAGTCAAAATGATACCACCTACGGTGATATCATTTACAACCCTCTACACTATCCCCACCACCCCCGAAAAATCAAAAATTGGTTAACGAGGAAATTGTCCCCCACCACCCGAGAAATCCAAAATTGGTCGTGAAAAAAACCATAATGTTTTCCCGACAGCAAATTTATGAATTTTTGAGAAAATAATTAATGCAATACCAATTCACGATTGGAGATGCCCACGAGTGATAGTTTATATTCCAACACCCCATTTTTCTCCTCCAATTATATTGGTGTCATAAATACCTTATGTTTTTTTTTCACGTCCAATTGAACATATAAATTTAATAGGTTATAATAAAATATTATAACAAAATGGATAATAAAATACGCAACGAATTGGAATTTTGTAATGACTTTTATGGAGAATTTTACACTGTTTCTACAGTATTAAAACACGGTAAAATGACAATACTATGTTGTATCGAATACATGAAATATCAGCGTAATTTATTACGCTGCGATAAAAACGTTGCATTTACAATATTAAACCGGCAATTATGTCGCCGGTATAAGGATCAAATTTGTGTAATGAAGGGACTAAATATTATCAAACTAATTTTATAAAACAGTTTAAAATCAAAGATTCGTTTACAGATATGCGTTTCTACGATATCGCTTTTAACGAAGAAATTGGAAAATTATTAGAAGAAATTGGAAATTGAACAGAAAAAAAACAGCTATTAGAGAAAATGGATAATACAATACAATTGGAATTGAAAATTTTTAATAACTGTGTTGAAGAACTTTACGAAGAATACGGGGGTTATAGTCCTATATATAAATTCTATAAATTTGAAAAACACTAGGCGATATCGAATACATGAAATATCAGCGTAATTTATTACGCTCCGATAAAAACGTTGCATTTACAATATTATACCGGCAATTATGTCAACTATACAAGAGGCAAATACGAACATTAAGACGGATAGTGTGTATCGGATATGAAACTAAGGTGTATTATTTAAAATTGTTAAAACCCAACGATTCGTTTACGAATATACATTTCTACGATATCGCTTATAAAGATATTGAAAAAATAATTATTGAACAGAACTAATTTATGTTATAATCACACCAAGCAGACGACAATGTTCCAGTTACACGTGTTATGAACATGCAAATTAGGTGTCCCACCTTACACGTATATTAAGTGTCCATTTTATAGAGAGATTTACACGATTACGTCTTCCGGGATGGAAAATAAACACACTGTAATATATAATACACACACGGATATTGATAGCCTTATCGATGGTATGTAAACGGGCTATCAATTTACACAGGTGGTGTGTACACAGTTTATAAACACTTAGTGAGGGTTATATAGTTCACGAATTTCCGGGATGGTTCGTTAATTTAATAAAATTATTTATAATTTAAAGCGGAACACCCCCTATTATATTTAATTAATTAATTTTAATAAAATTATTTATAATATTTTCACCAACAAAGTTAGGTTTATATACGATAAATAAACACAGTTCATTGTCGGGACGCCGGCACTAATATCTCAACAGTGAGATAAGTTTCGCCACATGTAATTCACTCTGGCCGCTCTGCACATTATAGCGGATGGAGGTAACGATGAGGTGGGGTCCGCGGCATCGGTCCAATGATGGAGTGTAGGAGATGTGAGTGTAACATACCTCGCTAAGCCGAAAAAATAAAAAAAATAGAAGAAATTAAGCGAAGGCTTAGCGGGGTGGACCCAGAAGGGTTTTGCTGGCGCGGGTTCGAGCCTCGGTGGAACCTAAAACTTTTTTTCATTTTTTTCTTTTTAAATTGTTAATAATTTTCCTAAAATTAATTAATAAATTGTTTACTGCACCAATATAATTAATTTTATAATTAATTTTATAATTTTCTTTAAATTAATTATTTTATAAAATATCACAATGGTGCTGTAACATTTCTTCCGACTTTATCTCCAAGTTTTTCCCTAAATTTATCCTAATCAGTACACTCAATTTTGGGCATGGTGGCGTGCGCCTTGATTCTTATATCATTTTTTAATTCTTCATATCTCCCCATTTCTTCCACCACGGATTCAAACTCTAAATTTGATATTTTCTTATCGGCCAACGCTTTGGACACCATAACGTCGATGCTATTTTTCTTAGACCAAGCGAGAACGGATATTCTATCATGTTTTCTACTTTTTTTCTCGAGTTTTCCACCCGCCGCCCTAATTACCATACACAACAACCCAGAAACGGCCGACACCGCACATAAAAATCCCCGCTACGGGAACTGTTATAATGGTGGATATAGTTGCAGCAGTCCCCGCCCCACACAACACAGAAACACTTGCCAGAACCATACTAGATGCTTCAGCTATGTTCACCGCGCGCTTATATTTGTTAGCGTGTCTTTTTCTATTTGCACATTCTCTAACTAAAATATCCTGCATAGCGACGATATTATTCAACCTAAAATCTGAACTTCTTTCGTTAATTGGATACAGTGTTGAATGTAGTGGTATTGAGAGTTGGATACCAGTGTTGATGGATCGGTATTGACAATTGGAAGCGGTGATTCGTTCATATTTAAATTTTACAAATTTATTTCAATATATTAGTATTTACAAAATAAGTTCAATTAACAATGAGACAATAGTGGAAGAACTCTCTGTGTCACCGATTTTCGTAACAAAGTTAATAACACTACCTTTGGAAAGTCTAATTCGATCATAACCGGAGAACGAAACCACCGTCGAACTATCTCCAGAGATTTTAGTGACTCCACACCCGTTCTTCTTCCCCCATCTACTACAATATTTATCGCGACCGCGCCCACAGGTTTACCACTACCATTAACCGAGCAGACCGCCATTTGGATAACTTCACCTGCAGCTGTCATAGTGTATCCCCCATATTTATTACTCGCTTTGGCACCGAACGAATATTCATAGTGCCCCTCAACCAATGGGCCCCGCTTCTCAGCCCAAACTGTTATGACACGTTTTAGCGTTTTCATTGTTCGCACTATTCCGGCAAGCGCATTGTTTGCGTTATATGCCTCAGTACGAATCTTATAAGAGGCCTCCTCAAGAGCTTTGGTCGCGGCTATACGTTCATGTTTCAGTTTATCGGTTATTTTCCCATCTAGTTCGGTAAGTGTCGCTTCTCTGTTGAGAGAGTCCTCTAAGCGCAACGCATCATAAGCCTCCGTAATGGTCGCCTGGTGGCCTTCTAGGGCTTTATCAATACCCGACCGGGTCTCTTTTTGAAATTCGGTTATTTTTTCGTCTAGTTCAGCAACCGCTGCTTCTCTGGTGAGAGAGTCCTCTGAGCGCAACACCTCATAAGCCTCCGTAAGGTCTGCCTGGTGGTCTTCGCGGGCTTTCTCAACACCCGACCGGGCCTCTTTTCGAAATTTGGTTATTTTCCCATCTAGTTGGGTAAGTGTCGCTTCTCTGTTGATAGAGTCCTCTAAGAGCAACACCCTATAAGCCTCCGTAATATCCGCCTGGTGGTCTTCTCGGGCGTTCTCAATACCCGTTCGGACTCCATCAAGATCCAACCGAGTCTCTTTTTGAAATTCGGTTATTTTTTCGTATAGGTCAGTAAGTGCCGCTTCTCTGTTGAGAGAGTCCTCTGAGCGTAACGCCCCATAAGCCTCCGCAATGGCCTCTTTGTGGTATTCTCGGAATCCCTCAACCCCCGACCTGGTCTCTTTAAGAAATTCGGCTATTTTTTCGTCTAGTTCAGTAAGTGTCGCTTCTTTGCTGTGAGAGTTCTCTAAGCGCAACGCATCATAAGCCTCCGCAAGGGCCTCCGCAAGGTTCGACTGGTGGTCTTCTCGGATTTTGTCAATACCCGACCGGGTCTCTTTTCGAAATTTGGTTATTTTTTTATCTAGTTCAGTAAGTGCCGCTTCTCTGATGAGAGAGTCCTCTGAGCGCAACACCTCATAAGCCTTCATAAGGTCCGCCTGATGGTCTTCTCGGGCTTTCTCAATACCCGACGTGGCCTCTTTTCGAAAATCGATTATTTTCCCGTCTAATTCAGCAAGTGTAGCTTCTTTGCTGAGAGAGTCTTCTAAGCGCAACGCATCATAAACCTCCGTAATGTCAACCTGGCGGTATTCTCGGGCTTTATCAATCCCCAACCGGGCCTCTTTTCTAAATTTGGTTATTTTTTTACCTAGTTCGTTTAGTTCGTATGCGTTTCTTCACGACTTTGTGTATTCACAGCCAGGGCATATTCTCTAAGTTGTCATAGTAGACTCTTGTGAATCTCGTCCGTGGCCCTCGATATAGTTCTATTGATCAAGGCCTTTGTTTTTTGGGTAGTTAAAAAGTCGCCCTCTGTCGGGATGAATCCCCCTTCTGCCGGTTCCAAATTATTTGAATTTGTCACCCAATCGGAAGAACTACCTGGTCCGTATATACTCATAATGTTGAATAATATATATTACGAACATGCGTTTAATTCTAAATAATTTTCTTAATTTTTTCAATTAATTTGAAATTTCTAGGACGACCGAAATCGGGTAATCGTTCTTCAACTCTCTCCCTTTATCATCAAGAATAGAAATCTTCAACTCGTGGATGTGTCCCGATTCCAAAACTTTCATCTCGGGGTGTGGGAAGTCTAAGGTCACAGTCTCGCCATAGAAACAGTTGCTGGCGGGCACAGTTTTCAGTAATGTGCTGGGGGATCCGTCTACCGTGTTGTACGATGTGTTCACCCGATCAAGGTGCACCCCGAGAGTTTTCGTGAAGGCGAAGTTTACTGGGGTATCGCCGCGGTGATAACCCTCGGTGAAGACAAAGGTCCCCGGGACCAGTCGCCCTTCATCCTCGTTGTAATGGGGTTCATATTTAAATCCTAACATTGAGGCCAACCCCGGAGAGATCTCTAATTTTTTATCAACGTCCAATGTCGCAATCCCCGTGGCTTTTGAGATTTCGAGAGTGACACTACTAGGTATATTCCTTGCGATTAAAGCTTGGACATTTCTGAAACCCCAAAGGCCAGGAAGTAATCCGGCAGCTGATTCCCCAAAAGCTACGGGCATGATAGCCTCTACCCGTTCTATTCCTTTGATATCCTTGTACATTTCAATGTTTTTCCACCCAACCGTGAAGGTGATTGATCTAACGCCTACCCGGCGTTTTCCGCAGTAGTTGTCTATTAATTTTTGAAGTTCACAACTCTCTTTTTGAACATTAGTGATAGTAGAAAACATAATAATATCTTTCAATGGATACCAAAGCATTTAGCTTTAACTCTAATGTAAAGTACGCGGTCGGAGGTAGATACACACAAAAAGACGTTGTTAACCGCCTTGTACACACAACCGTAACGGTTAGACCGGACAGCGGCTTTGCCACCAATTTCCCTAACATCTTTGAACCATACAGGCTGCCCAAGATTACTACGATGGAGGTGGTAAACAGGTGGAAAGCAACACCGATGCAGTTTTGGCAGAACCAAATAAATTTCGCTGTATGGTGCGCAACAGCCGGGTGTGGAGTTTCATATAAAGACCATCTAACATCCAAGAATGTCATGCTCCGAAGTGTCTACAACTTTCACGTGTATTATACTATTAGGAGGATTCTCAAAGAACTAGGTATTTCACTACCTCAAGACGACGCCTGGGATCCAATTTCCAACGCATACGACCGTATGGCGTTTGAAAGACTGTGTAACGAATTTAACGTTTCAAAAGACGCGGACTGGAGACAGAAAGCATTTCCTACCAGCACCGGCCTCGGGGACGTTCTCATTCGGGGCCAGTCCGGGAATTGGACGCAGACTGATTTTAGACACGATCACTCCGGTGACCACATCGTCAGTCGGAACGCCGGGAATTTTGACCCCGCGACGATGACTTTCGGGCCGGAAGTGTCTGGAGGTCGGCACTGTGGCGTGTTTTCTTGTAAAATGTTACCTCCGAAACGGGCTCACGTCGATTACATACAGCAGGCTGCTGAGGTTCAGAACGCGTGGGGTACATTTATGTTAGATACGGGTCTAGGGTTCACGCAGGCCGGGGTTACTCGCGTCAACGACTCCATTCGCACGTACGTCTGGGCCATCCTCGGCGCACAGAAGCAAACACGCAGTTCTATACTGGGCACGGGAACAGCGTTTGATGCACAAAAACAATTCTTGGCACTTGTAGAGAACGCCATCTCAGCTAGGGTGGACCTGGAGAAGGCGATCCAGAATTATCAAAACGTTTGCAGAATGCCAGCACCCCAGTAGACTATGTATTTGGAATAGGTCTTTATATGGCACCGAGCAATATGATACTACGAGACGACCCGGTTGACGGTTACAATAATCAGATCGTAATCGCCACCGCCAATCAAAAAATCGGCCACAACGGTAACGTGAACACGGATATCATCAAGCGTACCCCCAACATGATCGGGTTCACCCAATCTGCGATTGGTGTTGATGTTGTAAATTCAAATAAATTTGAAAAAGATTTCATAAAACCCCCAATTCACGAATTGGCCACCCCATCAAGTTCATTTGAACCCGTTGTTTCACCCATACCCCCAATCAATCACAAATTGGGTGAAATTGGAAGCACAACACACGAGGAGGAGAAATTAGGGCTCGTCATCGCCCTCGTGGCGATCGGATTATTTACGCTTTGGTTGTAGGAACTCTCTGGCAGAGAATAATAGGAGACCGGCGATTGCCACGATTAAAGCCCAAGTATTATTGGCGAGCCATCCGACCGTTTTTGATAATATAGATAACAAGAAGGAGAGGAGACCCCCGATCAACCCAGGCAGCGCGGCAGCCAACTTTCCTGCTAATTTAGCCAGGAGATTGGCGAGGGCTTTTAGTTGTTTTTTTATCCATTCTTTTACCCCACCGGATGGTGCTGGTGCTGGTGCTGGAGCTGGTGCTGGAGCTGGTGCTGGAGCTGGTGCTGGTGCAGCACGATATAGATAGAATTAGGGTTAATATAATCATACTGAAAGCCGCGATGACGGTTATTATCGTGACGCCCTTCTCTCTGAACAGAGTGCGAATACGCGCACCGAGTGTAGTGTCCTCGTGCAGGACCCTCGAGATTGTTTCGCGGCTCCGACTTAATTGACCGGAAAACGTCTCACGGTTAGTCGAGGCAGCCTCCAATCGAGCTTGTCTTTCGTCCCGCAACGACCGCAGGAGTTTGTTGATCCGCTCGGTAGATTCTCTATCGCCCCGTGCTTCCTTTATTTTTCTTTCTTCTAGAGCGATATGTTTTGTCCAGCGCTGAGAGTTTGGAGAGGTTTATTGACTAGTTCGCCCCGAGTTGTTTGCAGAACCTTATCGAGTCCCCGGAGTTCGCGAAGAGGTAACGGTGGGTCAAACTTCGTACCGTTTATTTCGTTGACCGTGGTTTCAATCGTGTTAATAACGTCGGTGGCTACGCGACGGATCTCGCTGAGCTCGATCGTTTCTATAGTGGCGGCCGTCTTCTCCAGCGTTTCGTCGGTAGACTGTAGGGTTTTTACCATTTTTGTAGGCAGCGGCGCCTGAATGTCGTCGAGCACTCCGAGAGCTCGACCGAGGAGTGCTCTATATCGCTTCAATGAAGAGGGGCTGAGGAACTTGTTTGGGTGGTTCTTGTACGTCAGCAACTTCCAGGTATTGCCCCATTTAACCCACAGGTCTCCTCTTTTAGTGCTGCGAAACTCCAACGTGGCCTTGATGCCGCGTTTAGACACTATACTCTCCCACCGTTCACCAGAGTATCCGTTTTCTTGGTAGACGCCAGCTCATTCTTGGAGATCCCCTCAGGAATCTTGGCACCGCCCGCCCATGTCGGAGTTTTAGATTTGGCCTCCCACGTTTCGAAATGTGTACTCGTCTCGGGCGGGTACTCTATGAAGGACGTTTCGTCCTCATTATCAGCGTCCAAGCCCTCTCCGCGGCTATATGGATAGATATCATCAACATAATCATCATCATCGAGGTAATCATCGAGGTAATCGTCTCGGTCGCCCGTAGTGCGATCGAATTCGTCCATGCCAATATCGAGACCAGCCATCTTTAATAATTATTATTATATTAAAGACAAAACAATACAGGTTTAATAGTTTCAATAAAATTAATTATGTCTTCGAGTCAATACGGTCGCAAACTCAATCCATACCGCAGACTGCGTGAGCCCCTCGGGGCAAAAGGCGTGAGACAGAGTGTCGTTATTACGAACAACCCATCGACGATCGACCAGAACCAGCAGCTCTTAGTCCGCTTCCCCAACCTCGGAACTCACGACGTCATTGTTCCGGGTACTGTTCGCCTCGCTTTCACTATTTCGCTAACGTCGACGGACGCGGACCGAACCGTCGTTCAGAACCTGGGTCGCGCCATAGTCAAGAAGACCATGATAAAGATTTCTGGTAATGAGGTGATGTCGATCGATGACAGCGACGTCTACCATTGCTACCAGGACCTGTGGAAGACGGCACAAGAGCGTGAAAACGATGTCTATCAGGGTATTGACACCAGCAAAAATAAGAATGTAACCAAACTTAGAATCGGGGCTGCTAACAAGGCAGATAACAACGCGAGTGACAACGCGGTAGCGGGCGCTTGCGGCAACCGCTTCTACATCCCGCTCGACTTTGAGTTGCTAGAGAGTCACATGCCCTACTATCAGAGTGCTTTGGCTGACCGCCTCGAATACGAACTAACGTTCAACGACTACGGCCGAGTTCTCATAGCCACCGACATGTTATCGATGTATACGATCGATAATGTTTCCCTGGAGTACGACATGGTCACGATGCCCGAACTCGCGTGATTGATCAGAACCAAGTACGCCGGGCGCGTTGCCATACTTTACGACCGAGTTCTTCGCCATCGCAAGATGCCGAAAGACAAAAGCGACACATTGTGGAATATTAATGTCAACGTACCCGCCCGCTCGATGAAAGGTATACTGATGTTGTTCGAGGATGCTCGGTTCGCGTTAGGTGCTAGAAAAACCGACAAATTCTATAGCCCCAATATCACGAAGGTAGAGGTGACGATCGAGGGAGTCCCCAATCAACTCTACAGCGCGGGTCTTCGCGTGCACCAGCAGTGGGATGAAGTAAGAAAGCAGTTTGCTGCCGGATCTAAGCGCTCTCCGGAGGTTGCAGCAGTTGCCAAAGACCTGCATCTCTCGGCCGTCTCCCTCGCGGAGTTCCTGAATACCAAATACGCGTTATGGCTAGACATGCGAGCCAGCGACGATGACCAAATACACGGTAGCGGACGCCAAGTTGAGAACGATCCAGATAACCAAAGAGGCGGACGGAGCCGGGCCATTGAACGTGTACTTATATATAATTACAGACCCACAACTCAACATCGAAGATGGTCGATACGTATCAGCGATCTACTGATTTAATAAAAAAATCATCTAACGATTTATTAATACATAATTTTGAAAAAATTAAGAAATCTAGCAATCAATACCAATTCACGATTGGAGATGCTCACTCTGCCATAATATGTGGGCAGACAGGATGTGGAAAAAACGGTTTCACATCCTCGACTTGCTCGAGGAGTCCTACCGCGATGCCTTTCGTCACATTGTGATCCTGTGGTCCACTGTGCGGCACAACGATACTTATCAGCGGCGCCCGTGGATATGGACCGACCCTGAGGTATACGTTATTGACCCGGGTGATAGGCTTCACGATTGGTTGAGTGGTTTATGCCAAAGATTCCAGGGTGAGCCCACCCTATATGTGATTGTCGATTGCTCGGCCAAGGCGGCGATGACCAAAAAGAAGGACATGCTCTCCGAGCTCGCATTTTCTGGCCGCCATGCGAGGCAAAGCGTATGGATCTCCACTCAAAAATACAACGTCGTCCTCAAGGATCTGCGCGAGCAAACGAAATGGGTCGCCCTCTTTCACTGCAAGGACCGAGACTCATTCGATGACTGTCTTCGAGAGAATGACGTTATCCCAACGCGCGAGGAGCGCCTGGAGGTTCGACAGATGCTTTCCGAAACTAAGCACGCCAAGCTTCTGCTAAAGACTGATCAACCAACTGCTTACGAAGTTATTAATTAATTTTATAATTAGCAATTACTTAACGCTCGTTAGTAATTGCCGAGTAAATGCTTAACAATTAATTTAAGAAAATTAGTAATTACTGAACAATGCTGAACAATGCTGAACAATGCTGAACAAATGCTTAACAAATGTTGAACAAATGCTGAACAATGGTTAACAATGTTAACAATTTGGTGCTCCGCTGCGAGCTTTGTTGCGAGCATAATGGTGATCATAAGTATCTGGTGGTGCGCTTGGCAATATGTTAAAGTGATGAGACTTGTTAGAATAGTTAAATTAATTTTAAGAAAAATGAACTGCGACGAACTTCTGGATCAGCTAATGGAAGAAACCTCAAATCCGACTGCCAACATAGATAATGATCCGACAGAGCAATCGGAATCAACTCCAACTCCAACGGCGGTTGGTATTGGGTTGAGTGCAACGACTCCTTATGAAAATGAAAATGCGGCGCGACGAGAGCGGCTAGCTGCGCTGGTTGCTGGGGGACAATCGGAGCATTATCTCGGTAGGCGTCTCTCAGTTTTTCAGGTGGATAAGATGTCAGATGCGGAGATCGATAAAATGTATGCGCGATACGAATCCAAATTGGGAGCGGAGATGACAAAAACTCTCGGATCGGCGGCTATTCATTTGTACGCAACCGCCGTTAGTATACTTCTCCCTATACCAAACACCGCGGGATTGATTGACGATCTAGAGACTGACCCTTTTATAGGTCACACTCTTAGAACAGCCTGCTGCTCAATTTATCACAAGTTTGGAATGTACTTAGCTCCGCTGACAACCGCGTTGACCACGGGTAAACACTGACAATTTGGACATATATGCCCACGAACTATAAGCTCTAATATTAATACAAAATATAATTTTGAAAATGATGACACAAGACACACCCACGAGAGTGACGGAGTTGAACCAGATTGCTCCAACACAATCGAACCAGATTGTTACTCCGCCACTGGATGACATACCGCATATAAAAAATCCCAAAAGACAGGCAGCTGGGCGGGCGGCGGCTGCCACCCGAAAAGTTAAACAAGATAAAATACTCGCCGAGCTTCGAGAGGCTAAACAGTCGTTACAATCGGGGACGGAGACAGCAAAACATCTGAAGACAGAGCAATCGGGTTCAACTTCAATCCCGATTGGGTTGAGTGCAACAACACCCCAAATTCACGAATTAGAAGCAAACCCAAATTCTTTGAATTTGTCACCCAATACCAACTCCCGTTGGAGTTGGACTGAACCCCAATTCACGAATTGGAGTTGGTTTGTTGGTGGTAGTCTGGCAGTTGTTGGTGCCCTGTGGGTGTGGAAATATCCCCTATTACACCAATCCCGATTGGAAAAACAACCAGCCAGTGTTCAGAAGAAACACCAATCATCAACAATGTTGAATTTGGATGCGCCCCATTTAAGCATTGATCGCGACCCCTTTTATATGCAATAATTATAACAATGGCTGAACAAGATGGTAAAATGTTAGTGAATGCGCTTTATCACGCCGTGGTCATATCATGTTTCAGTATCGGGTATGCTCGACTATCAAAGATGGCCCTAGGAGGAACCGCTCCCAAATTAGACTTTACTGTGAGAGACGTAGGGCTCGCGACCTTAGATGTAGCGGCCGCAGTTTGGACCCGAGATTATCTAGTTACAGCTGGAGTTCTACCAGTTAATATATGGAAATAAATGGCTTCAATCGCAGTAATAGTAGGTGGTGCGCTCGTAAACGCATTGGCGTTCAGCGGTAGCAACTTTATATTCTCTAAAATGAAAAGCTCGAACGTGGATGAGGAGCGTAAGCGTCATGATTTAGCTGTAGAACAACTCAATAGCGCAAAGGAAGCGTGGTCGAAAAAACGAAACGCCCATCTGGACTGGGTCAACGAAGAGCTTCGCCGCGAAAATCACGCCGTGCAAACATTTCAGAACGTTGAAGAAGCCAACCGCGAGTACGCGCTGGCATATCCGCACAAAAGTCTCGATCCAATGGATCCCGAGCCCCAACTTTCAGATTTCTATGTACCGTCAGAGGCCCAAAAAGACCGATAGATCGTGTTCATCGCCGTGGGAATGGGTGTGGTGGGTCTCGTCGGCTACTATATAAAATAATTAATTAATTGAAACAATTTTTTTTATAAAAATATATATATAGAACGATGTTAGTTGACGAACTTTATGACGCTATGATCGATGTAGGCTACACTGCCCAAAAACATCGTTTACCTGGTGCAAAGAGTATGATTCGTCTGGCCCGAGATTCTCTCGAGACGTGGCGCGAGGACGATAAAGCGGCCACCCTTTTCGCAAAGCGGATGTTAGATTCCTCCATCAACAATGTTCAATTAGATTCCCCTCTCCTGTTCCAACCCAAACGCGATTGGGGCTGCAGCGAAACTTCCAACAAAGGTTTATTATTAACGACGCAGTTACCGGACGAACTGGCGAGGGCATGTTGGAGATTGTCCGATATATTAGAATACTTCGCATACGATGAACACACGCAAACTTGATACCAAACCCTCGGTTCGCTTAGCGCGCAAGCTAGCGAACACGTACTATAGCCCCCGCGGGTACTGGAAGGGACTCGCGGCCATCAAGAACCTCGCGGCGGCGACCAAGGTTTCAGAAAACGCTGTCAAGGAATGGCTCAAGAAGCAGGCCATCAGGCAGATCTATTTACCCGCGCCTCACAATATTCCACGCCCGAAATTCGACGTGCCGGTGCCGAACCAAGTTCACCAAGCGGATCTCTTGTTTCTCCCTCACGATCGCGTCGTTCGCAAAACGTACAAGTACGCACTGACAATCGTTGACGTAGCGAGTCGTTATAAGGGGGCTGAGCCGTTGGCCACCTAAAGAGCTAAGGAGGTGCCGAGGCTCTTTCCCGAATAATATAAGAGGAGTCCTCTCAAAATGGCCGAATCTTCTCCAGGTCGATCCCGGCCGCGAGTTCATGGGCGCGGTCTCTCATCTATTGTCTAAGCACAAAGTTTCTATCAGACGCGGCCGCGTCAACATCCACCGGGACCAGGGGATCGTGGAACGCTTCAATCGAACCCTGGCTGAGAGACTGTTCGGACACCAATACGCCAAAGAACTTGTAGACCCCCATTCACGATCGACCGAGTGGGTGGCCAGACTGCCCGCCGTGGTCTCCGCACTGAACGGAGAGGTGACCAGATTGATAGGTAAGAAGCCTGTAGATGCTATCAAGTTTAAAAGGGTGACGAGCAAGCCCTCTACCGTCTCGCGCGGGCGACCCGTTGGTTTGGAGGAGCAGCGGCTTCCATCAGATATTGACGTCCGCTACCTCTATCAACCGGGAGAGCTCGAAGGTGGCAGCCGCCGCGCGACTGATCCCGTGTGGTCTCTCAATGTATATCATCTAGATCGATCTATTACCAAGCCTGATGAGCCCGTGCTCTACTATTTGGATGATGGGCCATCTCGAGGGTTTGTTCGCGAAGAACTTCTTATGGTGCCTTCTGACACCCTGCTACCCCCGGATCGTCAGATTCTTTAGAGATGTTCTGTATGTATTCCGTCTGGTAACACGAGTCTTTTATCGTAGTATGCCGAGAGTCCTAATTTTTGTTGACAGTACGTTTTCATAACGCCGTCTTTCTTTTTAAATCCTCTATTTTGTACTACATCTATAATGTGTTTTCCATCTTCTGTAGTTTCACTTAGTACTCGTTTATATCTATCCCAATTTAAATTGTTAGTTCTCTTGGACATTCCTTTCGCAGAGTTTTTATTAAGAGAATTAAATTTTTCTACGAAATAACACTTACTAGATAACTCTATCGCCCTATCCCCGTTAAATTCCATTTTGAAAAGTCCGGGCTCTCTTTCGCTCCATTTATCCCAAGCCAACCATTTCTTTTTGTCTTTTTCAAACTCGTCTAGTAAGTTAGGTCTAATCAATTCCTGTATCGTTTTTCCACTAACTCCTATATACATACTATCTGTATCCATCTGTATTAATTCAAAGTCTTCTCTTTTTACGTATTTATCTAGAAATTCGTAGTAAAATTCCAACATTCTCAATTTAGCTAGTTGTTAAACCGCTATTCCACAATGGAATGGTCTCTTTACCGCACACCTGGGTTTTCTTGAAGATATTTCGTACGCATCTCCTATCTCTTTCAAATCGTCAAAGAATGCAGATCGTAATGCTTTGCCAACACAGGTTTCGTTTTGTGTATATGTCGTATTTAAATGTCTCTCCGTTGCCTCTATCATTTTTCCACAACACGAGTTTCCTAATAATTTCATTATGTCGGCTACTGGTTTCTTATTTGGTTCTACATCGCCTGTTCGTCTTGCGGCTGTAACTTCTTTTGCGAACCATTCGAATGGTTTTCCGCTAATATAATCTATAACACGATGAACTCCAGTTATTTGTAGGCCGTGTTTTAAATACCATTTCAACAGTGGCGCGTACAGCAATACTTTAGTGGCGGTCATAGATCCCACCAAAATTTTTTTCCATCTCCTCTTGTTCGGCCAGTATCGTTTAAATATTTTAACATGTGTGTGGGAACTTCATCAACCTCTACTTCTCTGTTTATAAATATTGGGGACATTTCAGAAAACTTATCTTTTAAGTTGTGTGGAACTTCTATATCCACCTCCGCAAACCCAAACCAGTCTCCAGATAAAACTCTTTACAAAACTTTTTTAATAAATTTAGGGTTATGTGGGGTATCTATAGGTGTATAGTTTCTCTCCCACACGGCATCTCTTTTATTTAACGTAGTAAATATAACGCGTTTGCATCGTACCCCAAAACAGCCTTGCAAGGTTTGTTAATTCCTGTGGAATTAGATCTAATATTTGAAACACCAGCTTCTGCATATCGTGTAAATACTATTGATGGACCGCCAACTAGAGCGTCCTTCATCATTTCGTATGTTTCTTATTTTGTTGCATATAGAGCATCCTCCGGTATAGGTTTTTGTTCTTTAATGGTTCCTCTCAATAAATATTGTATAGCTACTCCAGGTAGTGTTACCGCATCTTTGAAAATATCTTTATAAAATTCACACATTTTTTCCACCGCTTCTAGGAACGGTGCTACATCTAAATCGTTATAATATTTCAACCAATCTCTGAAAGTTTTCATATTATTTTCTTCGAAAATTCTACGACATTTACTTAATTCTGTTTCATCTATTAACATTTTCCCAGATAGTTTTGGAATACCAATTCTCTATATCCGGTAGTCCTGGTAATCCAGTTTGTCTGGAGAATCGAACCACTCATAAGGAATGAAAGATTTCTGTCCTTTGCATTCGTAGGCTTTTATCCAACTATCATAACTTACACCAGGTCCTAGATAAAGTATTACATCAAGAAATCTAAACTCTGGAGTAAATAGAAATATTGTTGCGTTTGAACGTTTTCCGACCATTACTTTCTTTGTTGTTGATGCCAGTTCGCCTACTAGGTATTTCTTATTAAGTTTATATCGTACTTACTGCTGTTAAAACCTATAACCGGCACTTGCTCATCCACTGTTCGATCTTGGCGATTTGGTTTTTACGTAAATGTTCTGTATTAAACCCATATCTTGACCACACTTCTTCTCTTATAGCTTTTCCCCTGACTTTCAAATCTTCTACGAATTTTTCTATAAGTTTTGCGGGATCTTTATCACAAATATGAGTTACTGTTCCTGAGAAATTATCTCCTATACTAACGCTTACCGGAACGTGCTCGGCTTCGTACTCTAGATTATTACCGAGAGTTTCAAATTCTGGGTTTGAGATATGCCTCAAAATCGTATACTATCTGATATGGATAAAGAGTAGTGTCGCAACCGATCTTTATGTCTTTACCCGTTCTTTGAAATTCGCATTCCCACATAACTACTAGGTTGAATTCTTTGCTTCTTCTAATAAATGTATCTCTTCTCATAGTGGATGCGCGTTCTTCTTTTCTATGCTTTGCATGAATCGCACACCCGTGCCAGTAACAGCCGTGATATTGATATACGGTATTGGTTTCTGGACAGTATCCATCTACTGGAGCTCCTAAAATCCATCTTTCTTTCACCCCCGTGTCCACACTGTTCGTGTGAATGTGAATTCCCTCGCGCTTTTCCACAGAGTACATCCAATCGATCGCCCCATAACTGTTAGAACTTTTTGGTAGAACGCTTTCTCGAACGACGAACGCGGGCGCTCTAAATAATTACCATCACATACTACTTTTTTCTCACCTTTCATACATTTTGGTCCGTGTCTCTTCATATTACTCGCTTTCGTGAATTTCTGCTTGCAATTATCGCAGGCGTAAATTTTAGAGTAGGTTTTTTTTTTAAGGTTTTTTATTAGAAAATGCGTGATTAT
Organism: Conchocele bisecta; assembly: GCA_029237695.1. NCBI lineage: Eukaryota > Metazoa > Mollusca > Bivalvia > Lucinida > Thyasiridae > Conchocele > Conchocele bisecta. Next base: position 52,750,559 of record CM055274.1, read on the forward strand.
TTAAAACAGTCCTATTGTCATTGGTTTATTACCTATTGCCTTATAGTGAGCTGGTACCTTTTTCAACCACCATACATTACATTCGGTGGATTGATATACTTCTATACCGATTTTAAAAATCTGTTCAACCTTTTTCACGATCTGAAAAAGGAATTGGTGAAACCACATTACTACCAAAATATTGCTTACTAAGTTCTTTCGCCTTTTTTCTGTACATCTGTCGGGTCTTTTATCTGTCATATGCATAGCTAGACACCTGAACAGACAAAGGTCGTCATTATACTTATCTAAAGAATACATACCTTTTGTATTCTTCAGCCATTCTGGAAGTTCTCCTCCTGCTGCTTCTTTGGATTGTAGTCCCAAATCTATTCCCCTACTACCCTGTATTAGCTTTACGAAAACCTCTACCCATCTTACAAACTTCCACTTTGTATTCGGTCTGTCTATTTTATCGGACATTATTCGTGTTTGCTCCTTATCTGACAGCCATTTGTTAACGGTTTTCATTGATGATAGTGGTTCGCTACCACCGAGATTTTTGTGCATTATTATAGTTACAGGTTTCCCATTTTTAATTTCCTCCATATGTTCTAGCTTGTAAGAATATGAATATCTCAAATATAAATTGGTTGTTAGATACGGAGCGAGTTTATCGGACATGCGTTCAGACTCGTTAATGTTAATGTTTTTACGAAAGGATAATGTAACTACCCGTCTTTTCCATTTTTCCATTTTCTGCCTTTTCCAATGTTTTCATCGTGAGCCCCCAATATTTCTTCACCTTTTTCCACTACGCGCGAAACTATAGATCTTTTATTTGGTATTTGGTCACCTGTGTGTCTAATTTGAGACAAATTATTTGTGCTTGAAGGTAATTCTTTAGAATTAATTACACTAGCCCTTAGCTCCGCAATACTTTCTTTTTGTATTCTGTTACCAACTTCCTCCGCTAGTGAGAGGTCTTTAAATGCCCCTCTTTTATAGGCGCGGGTAAACCGCTTCATAAACGCCTCATTCTTTGTGGCATTTATCAGCTTTGTCAACCCCCTAACTCTCAACCGTGTACTATAAGTAATCCCTAGAGATTCGGCTTCTCTTCTCAAACTCTCTATTTCTGGCGTTATCATATTTTCTGTAATATACTTTTGTATAACCTATGAAATTTATCTGTTCAATTGGTCTTGAAAACGTTATGTTTTTTTCACGACCAATTGAATATAAACATATACATATACATACATAATGGAGTGTGATACTTGTTGTAAGACGTTTACGCGTAAAGACTATCTACGAAGGCATCTAGCGAGACGTAGAAAAATTCTTTGTGTCCCCCCGCAATTTCAATGCCCCAGATGCCCTTGTAAATTCGTTAGTGCCCAAACTCTTTGTAGACATAAGCAACTACGCTGTCAGGTGGCTACAGGTGAACGTGGTAGACTAGAGCTGGTAGAATTAGTTGCTGATCTGCGAAATAAATTAGTTATATTGGAGAGAAAAATGGGGTGTTGGAATATAAACTATCACTCGTGGGCATCTCCAATCGTGAATTGGTATTGCATTAATTATTTTCTCAAAAATTCATAAATTTGCTGTCGGGAAAACATTATGTTTTTTTTCACGTCCAATTTTTGATTTTTCCGGAGGGTGGTGGGGGACATTTCTCGTTAACCAATTTTGATTTTTCGGGGGGGTGGTGGGGACTAGTGCAGAGGGTTGTAAATGATATCACCGTAGGTGGTATCATTTTGACTTCCTTACTACTACTGGGTATATAGTTTGTGCCATCAGCTCCTCCAACAGCTTTAAGTTAACCAATCCCTCGACGGACGTATTTTCTGACTGGTGGCACTCTTTTTAGTGCACTATAACTTACTAATTGTTCGCCCCGCCCATACGCGCTTTCGATACTACTACGTTATTGGCTGTTTGACCCAAGCACAAATGTACACGTCTGAACACGATGTGTGCCATGTGAATTTCGGACAACAAGCCGTGACGCCTGGTATGCATCATTCTACGTATTGTATCAATTAATGAATACATGTAGTAAGCATTGGAGAAATCGTCGCAATATGTGATCAATTAAGACGCAATGCTACATATGTATGCTTTAATTGGTCAATAAACTAGCACAAACAGTAATTAACGAAAGTATTGCGAAACTATGCAAAAACAACATTGTTTTGGTTAAATGAAAGAAAAAAGCTGTTGTTTTGTCTTGCTTTAAGACACGCTAATGTTACGAAGTTAAGAATATACAGTTCAACTGTAATTCAGACTATTTTCATCACTTGAAAAGTGAAATTCTCATATACAGAAGCTGACGCCACATTTGTAATTTTTAATAAATTAATAAATCTATTAGCTGCCTTGATATTTTGCAGAAATAATGGCATCATGGAATAGTTGACATATGTTCTACGATACGTGCATAACTGTACCATTTGACATATACATACCGTACCGACGGATGCGTTGAGAGTCAGAGACCAGCTACCAGATGGGTCATTGATAAATCGTGGTTCATCGTTTGCGTAGCACAAACTATCAGAATCCTGCGGAGGAAACACAAGGATATACATGTATATGGGCCGCGCTCTGTGAAAACCAGCCTTAATGACAACGTCATGAAAGGCTGAAAATGACGTCGCAAATTTACGCATAAATTTACCAACGTCACTTCGGATTTTGACACTTGGAATTGTTGCGTCATTGCAATAAGTTGTCCTATTTATAGCCGTATGCTTTACGGCTCACAAATATTTTAATGTTGGATATGCGTGGCAGAATTGTACAGCTGTTTTCATAGTGGTTCAGATAGTTGTCTTTTTTTTCTTCGGTTTCCTTCAACGAAATACGTATTAATTTTGTCGATTATTTTTATACAAATGGGTATATTGCATTTATGATTTTTATAATTTGGACGACTTGTGAAATGACATTTGAAACTAAATAACCATACGACCGGTATTTTTAGATAACACATAACAATATCAGTATTATGTAATCATAATGCTAATATTTGTTTTAAACTTTATTTATATATTTATATAACAATTACACAAACAAACGCGAGAACAATTGTAGTCGACGTAGATGGAGGCGTCTGCATGTTTCTTAATTTGGGTTGAAACCAGAATACTCACAGAAAACAATCTTATCCTGTCTGGCGACCACCATCAACTATGCATGTACTTACAACTTTAAGATCGACCACGGGGCGCATGTGTGCGCTCTTTACTAATTATGCTATACGGTCCCGTTCAGATTAGAGCTGGGTCGGGTATTTTCGGCCGTCTACGCTGTACAAACCCAGTTCCGATTTTGGGATTTATTTATAGATTACACTGCATTACACATTTTGATGAGTAACCCTAACCTTCATTTGAACGGGACAACCGATTTTCTAAATAAATATGTAGACAACCTCGGGTAAATCTGCATTCATGTATTCATGACTGAATTATGTGTCTACGTAGATCTTCATATTGCATGATCATATTTATGAAAAGGTCTTGGTTTACAGATGTCGTTCTATGGAAAACGATTTAATATGGTAGTGCTAATTACGCGGCTCCTCGCATATCGCATGCATCATGTTGACACTGGGCCAAACATGTTTTATTATTTAGTATTTAGTGTGTTGGTATTGTGTCACAGGCATATTTAGTGCGAACATAATTGTAGCCACCGGGGGCCCGTTTCACTAAACTTCGTACGACTAAAATGTGTGTAAGTGCAAATCTAGGATCGTCTGGAAATTTGAATTGATTAACATAGGCTGCTCAATAAATGTAAATCCAATAATTGTTTACAGGATAATGTTGTTAATGTGGAATTTACAGACTACCTTAAGTTTGTACTTACGAACATTTTAGTCTTACGAAGTTTAGTGAAACTGGCCCCAGGGACGTAGCCTACTGATTTGTATCTGTATCTGCAACCACTTGCATGTACCTTCTAATGTCACGTAATTTTTAGCGACTTTCAAAAATATCCCATTACATCAGCCGTACGATTGCCGTTTCATGACTGTTAAATATTATTTTAATTGACCACTTGTAAATATGGTTATATGAATGTATGGCATATATTTTACTAGTATTTTTGCAATCAGTGCAGACCCTGATCAGGCTACGCAGATGCACAGGTCTCCAACATTTACAAATTTAAGAAGTCCTACTTTTGATCGTTGTTAATATACTTACTACTAAACACTGGATGTCTGCGTGTTTTATTGTTTTTTTATGAAAGGGACGGAGGCGGAGGCGTGTAAATAATATAAAGCAAATATCAGGAGCGGATTCCAGTATTTCAGGTTAGGGGGGCGGGGGGGGGTGGGGGGCGGGACTTCTTAATTGAAACAGTTTACTATATTTTCGAACTAGCACCGTTTGTTCGTCGACCAAGCGGAGTGGGGAGACTGCTAGGTGGGTCCGGCGGTATGCCCTCCTGAATATTGTTGATATATATACCCCATTTTGCTGCGTTATAGCGCATTTTAAAGCAAACATATATTTACTCGAAAAATGTTAGGTGGGGGCACGCACCGGGTTTTCCTCTACGTGAATCCGCCCTGGAATACACAACTTCTATATTTGCAGATTCAACGCGTCTAAATTCAAACGAGACGCTTCAAACAAATGTCGCAATTTTGTGGTCGGTACAAATTTAGTGTGTACATAACTGACTTGATTATATAGTGTGCAGACATGAATTCAAAATACATATACGTAAGCCACGGTGCTTTTTAGCATGGCATGGTTGACCACTCACTTTGTTCACAAAGGCGTTGAATGTACTTTTTCTGAAACTCAACACAATTAAATTGCAAATTTCAATTTCAAATTAATTGTCCCCGACGAGAGGATACAGTGTATACATATACTTGCACCAGTACTATTATGCTTACTGCCGGTATTTGTATCAGAACATTTTATAACAATTATACAATCATGTATGTCATATCGACATATTTTCCGGACATTGACAGGTTTAAGTAGTTGTATATATATTTGTTTTCAAATGGTAAACCCATTATCAAAAATTCAAACCGACACACATTTAAAAATACACAGTAATGGATAATTTTGCCCTGAATGTTCTGTTGGCCACTTTTGATTTTAACAACTATACATTCCACTTACTAAATAAATACGCATGCTGTCGCGCGGGCATCAGTCACGCAAATAAAAACATATGAAGGAATCTACAACGTACGGTTGATAAATGCGTACATTTATAAAATTTGAAGAAACTTGTATAAAAAATCAGTACGGCAGTAAATTCATAGACAGGATCGAGACGGGTAGCCCACACAATAACTTTTTTAAGCGGACACACCTAACAATATCTGCCCTCTCGGTGTGGGGGCAGTGGCGCGGCGGTGGGCAGCCGAGGGAGTGGGGGTCAGCGCAGGATTTCCCCATAGACCTGCTAGTACGAGGGACATGTACACAAGACCGTCCGTCAGTCATATTGGCTACACATGAAAACGTTCCTCACGCTTTCGGAGATGTAAATTTAATTCCGAGAGTCGGGTATGGACAGTCGATTTTTAATTTGTTTAAAACTCCCCGGGGGTGTCCGACTACCCTCTATACACCATCAGGCGCTGAACTCTTTGATATGTGCAGCCATAGGCCTATCCAAATTCTAACCAAATTCAGGCCATTCATTTCTACAGAAAATAGTCCATTTGTTTCAATCACAGATTGTTTCAATTTCAAACACCAGGAACGTCGTTTAGTTGTTTGTGTTTGGTCCTTGGTGAGTGACGTAATGTCTACATCAATAAATGACGTCACAATTAACTGTTACGTAAATAATTTCAATTAGATTCTGAACTAAATTCTCAAATAATTACAATGTATCTTTCTGACGGTACATGTATATGCATAATATGTGATAGTTGGCGATAGTAGCAAATTATGAGGTCACATGTCGGCTAATTATAGATTTAACATTGATAGTGGTGCGTTTGGTTCGTTCACTACATGTACTTATCATAGTTTTATTCTGTTCAATGTTTGATAGTATTCATACTAACACTTGTAGATACATTTAGTGCAACTTATCAGCAAATACAGTTTACAGCAAGCACAGTCAATGAGTCTATGAACACGCATTTCTACTGTAGGCTGTTGTGTTGCATTGTACAAACGTCAACGTTTCAATAACGTCATTTTCTCGATGACGTTACTTTTTTTCCTGGCGTGATTGACATGGTGCTACAAAAAGTGAGATAAAACAAAAATTATGAAACATATTTGCATTTTCTTTTCAGCATATTGTTTGTGAAAGGTGTCCGCATCCAAAAATTAAAAAAAGTGCAAATCGAAAATGTTGTCATTAAGGCCGGTTTTCACAGAGCGCGGCCCATATATATAGAGGATATTACATCATTAATGATTTAATAATACTAGTTTAATAAGAAACTCGGCATAGCCTCGTTTCTTATGAAATCAGTAAAATGGTTTAATAATAAATATCATATTATATGATATTTATTATCAAACCATTTTACTGATTTCATAAGAAACGAGGCTATGCCGAGTTTCTTATTACACTAGTGAACGAGTTTAATAAATACCATATTAAATTAAATCATCACAAATGTTAGAATATATTTATTGGATAAGCATAGTATCATACATTGAACCTGTACTTGTTAGCAAACCTGTTTTTCGTATCGAGCTGAGTTGCATATTGATGACACTAGTGTATTGTGATTTTTATTACACTGTGTCAGTACACTGCGAGCGTCCATATCATAGCATCCCGTCCCCGTGAGATAGCATCTAGCATGAGTTAACCATCTCGTTCCCACAACATAGCATCTTGTTCCCACGAGATGACATCTAGTTGGAACGACATATCATCGTGTTCACACGAGATAGCATCTCAATCGAATAGAATAGCAGATATTACTTCACCATCTTGAATGACAATGATGCTACCTGGTGAATAGCTGACTATATCAGGGGCTCGACATACTATCTCATGGGAACGAATTGATGTGTCGTTGAAACGAGATAGCTCGTTCAAATGAGATGTTATCTCGTGGGAACAAGGGCCTATGTCGTGGAAAAGAGAAGCTTGCGAAGTGGAAACGAGAAATAATTACACAGGACAGGATATATTATAGTCTAATATGAGATACATGAAATGGTAATATTGTATTAAAACAGTATGTATATCAACATTACCGAAGTACTTGGAATAGATGTACGCGGTATCCTCTTCCTTCTTCTGGAGGAATAACACCCGCCCATTGGTACCCTTATACAGCATCGACAATGCAAATAGGTGTTCCCATCACAAATATTTTCACAACAAATCCCAGGTAACCGATATATCGGAATGACAAACAAGTTTTATTATTGTTTACTGGATTAAAAGGGAATTCCCGGTGTATTATTACTACACGAGGGGTGATCACATAATACGTGGACCTTTGTTATATATTGAGCATTCTACGTCGTACCGTAATTTAAATTACACCACGTGGACAATTAATAGATATTCAATGATTTCACACAACGTGCCAGCGTAGGTATCTTACGCCGACGCATTGAAAACATACAGTTCATGCATGTCGGCGCAAACCCGTGATGTTATTGACGTCGGGGCGCCACGTTGTCGTTGATTGACGTTGATAAATGCTGACAGAGGCTACATTCAGCATTCTCATTCGGTATCAGCCAGTAACCGGGGAACTCATCGGGCATATACCTTATTATTCTGCCAATGTTTTGTCAATGTTGTCTGAACCGTTTCGTAATGGACGTCGATCTACTTTGATAGACGCGTCATATGGTGAACAGTCAGTTGTTTTCAATTACGTTCAACATGATAATTGGCTTATGTCGTTCCCCACTGCTGTTCGCATGCACTTTCGGTCCGTTTAAAATCGTTTACTGTATCACTGCCCATGTTTATTATCATTCTGACGACGCCGTTTTCGTTTTCTGGTAACAATATTGAGCGCCCGCTTTCAAATCGCTATTCAATGTATTACTACATTGTACACTCACCATGACCGACATGTATATCATAATAGAAACGTTTAATATAACTGATCACTAGCAGCAGACGACATTCAGCGGAATTTGTTGATCATATAATATACTTTCTACTAAAGTATAATAGCAGAACAAAACAATTGAACATTTGGGTTGCGCGGGTACATCGTTTCTATGGATACGAAAATATATGTGTATTGTTCATCGTTCAAACCTTTATAAACGTGAATATTTCACCGTATGCGAAATTGCTAGATATACATTGGTGTAACATTTTACGATGCTGCACCTTGTAATAATCAAATCATAGCAAAAGTCCACGTATTTTTTATCACCCCTCGAGATAGGCGATAAATACAAAAAAATAGTAATTTGATAGTGCAGCTACATTATAGTACTAAATCTTGCTTACAGGTACGTAACTCGTTGATGGTAGTTCATCAATATCATGTGCTTTACTACGATGATGCAGTGTGCACTACATCTCGTCCATTGTTTTGCATGATGCATGTGCTTCAGTACTTGGACTTGGACCGGAAACCAAGGAAATACCTGTGATCTTAATGTTTATGAGTTCGTGGTCATTTATCTCAGGTGACTATGTCTGTTCGGGATCACATAGCACATATCTGTGGCTCAGAATATCTGATTTACAGTGAAACCTCTCTAAGCGGGACACACTGGGGACCTCCCAGGTTTAGAGAGGTTCCACTATAATTGTTGCTGGGGGCCAGAATGTATCAATTGCAGCTGGCAGTGGTGTGTCGTCCTCTATCTACAAGCAAAACGTGAACGAAGACTACCTATACATGTATAGAGTACTGCAAGAAGTGTTGTCCCTACTTTTCACACATTACAATCATACAGCATCACACAAAGGCATATCGTGTTCAGGAAAGACAACTATGGTGTGCATACAATGTACTTTTGGACTAGGCCTAGTCTTGGTCGTACAGATACCATCAATATATGGTCCTGGTGGGGGCATCCATGTCCATTGACACATTTCCATTGTGTATCTGCCAAAATACCAATTGACTTTGTTACATAGAATTGTTAATATTTGCTTATGTATCACCCAAAGAGTATGTTGTTAACACTCCGTTGAACGAACCATCTGAGTGACAATATATACGTTTGGTGATACATAATATAAATGCAGAATAATAGTTACAATTGTTAATACCCATAATTGGCTACTCTGTATAGAATGGGTTAAATGCACACAAAATGCACCATTCACGGTTCTGATTTTGAAACGTTTCCTGGGGAGCGCGCTACCAGGACCAATGCTTATATACACACTATGATTGCAACGAATCTAATACCTATGGAACGCCATGATAGCTGTCTTATATACGAGGGTCAGTCAATAAGTAATCGGCCTAGATACTTTCTAGTCACGGTTGACTTCCTCTTTCTCGATATAATTTCCCGACAATTCAATACATTTCTGCCAGCGAGATTTCAGCGCTGTAACTGGACGGTTTTTCCTCGACCCACTGTCTAACTGGTACGTGGAGGGATTCATCGGACCGGAAGTGATGTCCATGGAGACTTTTTTCAATTTTGGGAGTTGAAAATATTCGTTGGGGGCCAGGTCTGGTGAGTATGGTGGGTGCCTAACAGATTCAATGCCAGCAGTCTCCATGTCTTGGACTGTAAGTTTGCATGTATGAACCCTGGCGTTGTCATGCTGCAGAAAGACGCATTTGGTGTATTTGCCACGCCTTTTCTGAATAATGGCTACTCTGACCTGAGCTATGAGATCAGAGTAGTATTGCCCATTCATTGTACGACCAAGAGGTAGAAAATCCAGCAGGATTACCCCTTTAGTATCAAACAAAATTGTGGTCATAATCTTACCTACTGGTGACGGGGTCTTGTATTTCTTGGGTCTCGGAGACCTCTTCCCCACCCACTGACGACTTTGCTATTTCGTCTCTGGATTATACCAGTGAACACATGTATCAATTGTTCGACCAGTAAAGGTAGCACTTCCTCGCGGTAGCCCGGGGTAGATTGTCGCCTAGGGGTTAAAACACCGTACTTCCAAAACTGAGGTTGTGGCTTCAAACATCGCATTAGGCACCAACAATACTTTGAAATTCATAGTATTTCCATCCCACTGGTATGTCGGATTATACTTTAAACTGTGGCCCCGTCTCTATATGACCCTAGCTTTTGGTGGGACGTTAAACCCATTCACTTTCACTTTTTTCCTCGAGGTAACCTCGGAATTCCCAATAGAATGTCTCTAAACCGGACACCAATAAAATATATGTGCTCTCATTTTGAGTGTTTTCTTGGAAACGCATCTGAGATAATACTACATGGCTATGACATAAGTATGTCCCAGAAGGTCATATGCCTGATTTAAAGTTGAACATCTCAAAAACCGGACACCCTGGGGACCTCACAGGGTGTCCGGTTTAGAGATGTTTCACTGTAGTTTCGCTTCCTTGTTTGATAAATTTAGACAGCAGCCAGGTCCCGGTTGCTCAGATCTCTCTTAGCTTAACAGACTAATGCTAAGGATTTAACAGTCTGTTAAGCTAACAGAAGCTTTGAGCTGGTGTACTGGGCCCTGGTGTACTGTATATATGTGGTTGTGACTGGATAAATGGGTCTTATGGAATTTGCGATCAGTGTAGCTCCTGATCAAACAGCACACTCCTGTAGCCGGATAGCAATATATAGTGCTTGTTACATTTGTAGAAGATGACAGGTGTTCCATTCATGCCATGGCGAACGATGCAGATCTTGATGACATTGTGCAGAATTCACAGGCTGATCTGGGTGTACACTGGTTGCAACACTCATAAGCCTCATTTCTCCAGTCACAGCCGCATGTGATGACATGCTTATCAGGACATTTCCATACATATTACACTGTATGTATGTATGTATGTATGTATTTATTTTATTAACGTGTTTTTTTTTCTTATTTAAAATATATTCAACAATAAAATAAAGCACAGTACAACATAAAAAACTCGACCGATATCGACGTATGAGACACCATGGCGGTATTTACGCAAGTAAAACAATGTATGTACATGCATTTTCTAAAGCTTAAAACATATGTAACGTGAAATAAAATGATTTGCTACATGTACGTATTGAGTAAGTTGGCTTAACAGTTACACATACAAAATAATATTAATTGGAATTTCAAGTGAATTGAAAATGCCTGCGTTCCGGCTGTGGCCACATATTTGTTAAAGCTGAGTGATTGGCGGTGCAGATATTTTTACCCATTCAGGGCACTAACCTACTATTCTCTATATTCCGGAACGCAGAGTCAATTATAACTGTGTAATAAATACTTGATAATAAAATGTGAAGTGTAAAATTGGGTGTTTGAGTTTGTCACAAACAAGGCACTGAACGAACAGTTAACATAATGTTATAAAAACTGCGTTCTCCTTCTATACATATCATGTAGTGTTGACGATAAAATAAATGTTAAATTTACATGATTCCTGATAAAAATGAATTATCTTTTAATCCCATATTGACAAAATCAGTGTTGCCGGTTTGTGCTTTGTATAATAATGGTCGTCTGAGATCGGTATACAAATCACATTTGAGCAAAAAGTGTACTTCATTTTCAACCTGATTTGATATGTGACATATTACACTACTTATAAACATTTCTGAAATCACACATAGTGTTTTGGATGTATTCATAGCGAATATGTGGACAGTGGTGACTCATCAATTAATTACCCATACAATATTTACACAAATCAAACAAAACACTAATTAAAGATAGTATAGCGGAAATTATCAATATCAATCAGGAAGCGATTCTAAATGTCTTCTGGGAATTAGTCAAGGGAACCATTAGAAATGAAACAATACAATATACTGCCGAACGCAATGAAAAAGATAAAACAGATCAGAAGAAGCTACATGATAATGTAGAAAAAATAAAGAATACCAACATACAAACACCGGAAGTGGTCGAGGAAATAAATGATAACAAAACTCGTTTGGAAGAAATTTATAAAAGAAGAGCAGAAGGTATTATGTTTCGATCAAAAGTAAACTGGGTGAAGGTAAAGACAAAATACTAATTCTTTTGCAGATTTTGAAAAAAAGAAAATTTTAAAGGAAAATTATTTCACAATTAAAGGTAAATGTACAAAACATAACAAGCAAAGAAGAGAAACGATATAATTATGAAACCTGTACAAGAAAAAAGATTGTCTGGATTCAAACATAGACTTTTTCCCAGACGAGTATAGTAATAAACTCATTAATGAAGAGAAGCTTAGTTGCGAGGGGTTATTATCAGAAGAAGAGTGTTTGAATGCTTTAAAGAAAATGAATAATAATAAAAGCCCAGGTTCAGATGGAATTAATGTTGAATTTTGTAAAACAAATTGGAATGAAATAAAATTGTATCTAGTTGCATCTCTTAATTTATCGTTTGTAAAAAGCGAATTAACCGTCCTCCAGAAACCGTATTATAAACCTAGTTCCAAAGAAAGGGAACGACACGTATTAAAAAATTAGTAAAGACTTTAATAGATCCATTTCAAACTGGTTTCATTAAAGGTAGATATATAGGGGAAAACATAAGGCTATTATTTGAAACTATTGATCTTCATGATCTATTGTTTTTTTGCTGATTTTGAAAAGGCGTTTGATAGTATAAGTCATGAATATATACAAAAATTATTAACATTCCTAAATTTTGGACCCCATATAATGAAATAGATTGAATTATTTTATAACAATATATCCAGCTGTTTAACAAATAATGGATATCTTTCCGAGTTTGTTTAGTCTAGGAAAAGGAGTCAGACAAGGCTGTCCATTATCCATACTTATTCATTATAGCAATATAACTATTGTCCCACAGTGTCAGGAAAAATACTTCAATAAAGGGAAAAGCTATTAATGAAGAAGAAATAAAAACTACTATGTTCGCAGATGACGCCACGTTTTGCATTGACAGCTCTAAAGAATCATTAGAAGCACTAATCAATATAATAGACAATTTCGGAAATATTTCGGGTGTACGCTTAATCTATTCAAAGTCAATACTGTTCAGAACAGGTTCCATTAAATATTCTACTACTACTTACTGTGATGAAAAACAGTTTTCTTGGACAGCAGACAGGGCTAAAACATTAGGGTTTTATTTCTCTAACGATAAAAACAGAGTCCACAATATAAATCTAATCTCAAAAATAAAAGAATTTCAACAATGTATGGAGCATAGAAAGCTTACCACTTTAGGAAATATAACATTTATTAAGAGTTTTGCATTTCCTAAACTAATATTCCCCTTAGCTGTCCTAGTTAAACCGAGAAACCGATAAACCGTGTGCAATGGGATTTTAAACCAGACAAAGTTTGTCGGAAAATTATTGTTTAAAATATTGAAAAGGGTGGACTAAAATGATTGATTTGGAGTTTTGAAACTTTTTGATGGTGTTCATGTTTTTGAAGCGAATGTTCACGTGACTAATGGAAAACAAATTACTAAAAATATATTTTTGACTAAATCCTTGAAGCATGGGGTAAGCTTACTTTTACAGACATTCCAGAGAATATATCAAAACAAATAATATGGAATAATTCGAGGCAAAAAGGAAATGGCCTAATGTGTTTCTATAAAGCGTGGCATGAACGTGGTATTAAGTACATATAACAAATATTGAATTCCTAGATATAAAACAACTATACAATATCAGCAATGACGAGTATTTAAAATAGTACAATAGTGTAACAAGCATAAATATAGATTGGAAGAGACAGATACAAAACGAAGGAATAAATGCAATAAACACAAACACACCACGAATAGAAATAATTAAATCTACAAAAAGATGTAACAAAATGATATACATGTATAATATGCTACTTAATCGTCAAACAAATGTTGTTTATAAAGCAAGAACAAAATGGAATGAAGAATTCGTTGGTAAAAATATTAACTGGAAAATAGTAAACACACATTATTTTCAAAGCACAATAAGTTCTCAACTAAGAAATTTTCAATACAAATTTCTAATGAAAATTGTAGCAACAAATGATTAGTTGTACACATGTAACATAGTAAATTATAATTTGTGCGACTTCTGTACCCTGGCCCAGGAAACAAATAAACATCTATTTTGGGAATGCAATGAAAGTCAGCATTTCTGGTCACACGTGGGTTCCTTTTTCCAGGATCATAATGTTACATGTAACCCAGATTGGCATTTAATAAGTTTTGGACAGTAAGAACAGAAACATATTTTCTTAAACCTGTGCATTATACTTGACAAATATGTTATATATTCATGTAAATTAAGGTTTACAGTACCAAACATTTCTGATTTTAAAGGCTATTTAAACAAGAGGGCCATGATGGCCCTAATTCGCTCACCTGACTCCATGAACACCAGAGGAGAATGTGACATTGAGTTCATATGTTTTTTAAACAAATTGTGCTATTTTTAGATGGCGGTCATCTTGGATTAAGTGATGACTCTCATTTTACCAAATCTGAAAATGCTTCACCCAAGGATCTTAACTTACTATGATGTTTGGCCAGCATCGGCCATGTGGTTCCTGAGAAAAAGATGTTCAAAATCTCGAATAAATGGACCTTTTGGCGGCCATCATGGATGACATAATCATCCGATTCCGACAAATATTACACCAGAGCAATCGCCTCATCGATACCTTCAATTTTATATATGACATCAGCATATTCGGTCTAAAATAAAATTTAACCCCACGGACCACGCCCATTTTTGACCTCGGGGTCACCATTTTAACACCTTTGAAAGAGCATTCTACGTCGATCATTCCTACCAAGTTTCGTCGAAATCCGGCTGGCGGTTCATGAGAAGAATATTTTTTAAGAATTTGTGATATTTTTAGACGGCGGCCATCTTGGATTAGCGACGACCTCCTTTTTAACAAATCTGAAAAGGCTTCACCCATGTACCATAAGTACGAAGTTTGGGCACCATGGGCCTAGCGGTTCGTGTGAAGAAGAATTTCGAAATCTCTAATAAAAGAACGACCTTATGACATTTCGGCGGCCATCTTGGATGACATGACCATCCAATTTCGACAAAAAAAGTACCAGAGCGATCGCTTCATTGATACCGTCGATTTGACCCCAATTTGACCCGACGGGCCACGCCCGTTTATGACCCGAGGGTCACCATTTTAACAACTTTGAAAGAGCATTGTACATCGATCATTTATACCAAGTTTCGGCAAAAACCGGCCAGCGGTTCATGAGAAGAAGATTTTTTAAGAATTTATGCTATGTTTATACGGCGGCCATCTTGGATTAGCGATGACCTCCATTTTTTTAAATCTGAAAAGGCTTCACCCATGGACCATAACTTTTAAGTGAAGAATATTCATGTGAAGGATATTTTGAAATCTCTGATAAAAGGACGACCTTTTGACCTTTCGGCGGCCATCTTGGATGACATGACCATCCAATTTCGACAATAAATGCACCAGAGTGATCGTCTCGTTGATACCTTCGATTTGATATATAACATGACCATATTCGGTCAAAAATAAAATTTGACGCCAATTTGACCCGACGGGCCACGCCCATTTTTGACACAGGTGTCACCATTTTAACAACTTTGAAAGAGCATTGTACATCGATCATTCCTACCAAGTTTTGTCGAAATCCGGTTGGCGGTTCTTGAGAAGAAGATTTTTGAAGAATTTGTGCTATTTTTAGACGGCGGCCAACTTGGATTACGTAATGACGTCATTTTAACAATACCTAAAGACCATGACCATGAATTTTGGTGACTTTAGGACCAATGGTTACCGAGGAGAAAACGTTTGGAAAATGTTCCAGGACGGACGACGGACGGACGGACGGACGACGACGGACGACGGACAAATTGCGGTAACAATAGCTCATAATTATGAGCTTCGCTCAGGTGAGCTAACGAGAATATATTGAGAGAGCGAAAGCTATAATTAAAAATAAAGTTGCTACACATGAACGAAAGTAGGACGGAATACATCTAGAATAACAATACATTATGTACATAATTATAATGCTCTTGTGTCATAGAGACCCGAAGTGGAAGACATACTAATGCTTATTACGACGTTGCTCGATTTAAATATATCATCTCCTTCCACCTCTCTCTCCTTTCTATGTTCCCTCTAGCCTCAACTGTACTCCTAAATCCTGAAAACCATTAGCATTCTCACATATATTCATTCATCTATGCATGTCAATTCACATGGATACAGGTCAAGGTACACGACAATAATAATTTGATTGTATGTTTATATATATATAATATGGGCCGCGCTCAGTGAAAACCAGCCTAGTAGTATATAAGAGTCATAATGATACAAGTTTATATGGAAGCCACACACTACGTGTGGTGGCTTCCACACGAAACTTGTAATCATTATGACTCTTATATAACTACTACCGCGAGACCATATATTTATGACATGAGAAGATACACCCTATTAGAGATAAAAATCCCTATGTTATACTCAGTATATATACAACATAATGGTTCTAGTTAAGTGTGCATGGTTGAAGACAGGTAGTCACGAGAGATGTTTTCGCACCGGTATTTACGAAATATTGCAAACATCACCGTGCATGGATGCGAAGAGGTTCCGTTTCGCCTCGCCCATGTCGACATTGTGGAGTAGGGACCAAAGCCGAGTCACTGCTATGTCCACCATGTGGTGGGGCACTCAGGCTACTCATCGAATGGTTAACAAGGGATTACGTGCTCGCAAGTATTATCGTTTAGTAATAATTCAAATCGGAAAGTCAGTTAGAAAGATAGAATCGATCTAATAAGTCACGGTGTTTCTACAGCATTAAAACACTGTAAAAAACATTATCAAACTAATTTTATAAAATTGAACAGAAAAAACAAGTACCAATATAAAAGAGAAAATGGATAATACAATACAATTGGAATTGAAAGTTTTTAATGGCTGTGTTGAAGAAGTTTACGAAGAATACGGGGGGTTATAATCCTGTATATAAATTCTATAAAATGAGAACACTAGGCGATATCGAATATATGAAATACCAGCGTAATTTATTACGCTCCGACAAAAACGTTGCATTTACAACATTATACCGGCAATTATGTCAACTATACAAGAGGCAAATACGAACATTAAGACAGATAATGCGTATCGGATATGAAACTAAGGCGTATATATAAAACTATTAAAACCCAACGATTCGTTTACGAACGTACATTTCTACGATATCACTTATAAATTTATGTTGTAATCACAACACCAAGCAGACGACAATGTTTCACTTACACGTGTTATAAACATGCAAATTATGTGTCCTACCTTACACGTATATTAAGTGTCCATTTTATAGAGAGATTACACGATTACGTCTTCCGGGATGAAACATAAACACACTGTAATATATACTACACACACGTGGGTGTGTATTACACAACCCGCTATCGATATTCCGGAAGTATTTCTTACATTGTGATTGGTTGGCATGTTTTTTATTTTTTTAATTTTACTTTTAATAATTTAGAACGTTATAACCTATATTATTAAATAAAAAGCAAATAAAAAAAAAGAGTAAATATTTGGTATTGCACAACACGGTTTTAGCTTAATATATGTAAAATTAACAACAATACTTTGTCTTGGGGGACGCCCCTTGACGAAAAATGAGCGCTCAGTGCACCCGTGCTGACACTTCCAAGGTTGCCTAGACTTTCGACACTAATTACTAGATCAGCCGAGAGATGGGGGTGTGCAGTACGGGTAGCTACACCCTGCTAAGCCAAACAGAAAAGGAATGAATGAATGAATGAATGAAAGAGAGTGGCTTAGCGGGGTGGACCCAGAAGGGTTTTGCTGGCGCGGGTTCGAGCCTCGGTGTGACCCAACTTTTTTCATTTTTTTTATAATTTTCCTAAAATTAATTAATAAATTGTTTACTGCACCAATATAATTATTTAATAAAAATATTAATTTCTTCCGACTTTATCTCCAAGTTTCTTCCTAAATTTATCCCAATCAGTACACTCAATTTTGGGCATGGTGGCGCGCGCCTTGATTCTTATATCATTTTTTAATTGTTCATATCTCCCCATTTCTTCCACCACGGATTCAAACTCTAAATTTGATATTTTCTTATCGGCCAACGCTTTGGACACCATAACGTCGATGGTATTTTTCTTCGACCTGGCGAGAACGGATATTCTATCATGTTTTCTACATTTTTTCTCGAGTTTTCCACCCGACGCCCTAATTACCATACACAACAACTCAGAAACGGCCGACACCGCACATAAAATCCCCGCTACGGGAACCGTTATAATGGTGGATATAGTTGCAGCTGTCCCCACCCCACACAACACAGAAACACTCGCCAGAGCCGTGCTAGATACTTCAGCCATGTTCGCCGCGCGCCTATATTGTTTAGCGTTTCTTTTTCTATTTGTATATTCTCTAACTAAAATATCCTGCATAGCGACGATATTATTCAACCTAAAATCTGAACTTCTTTCGTTAATTGTACACAGTGTTGATGGAGTGGTATTGACAATTGGAAGCGTTGATTCGTTCATATTTAAATTTTACACATTTATTTCAATATATTAGTATTTACAAAATAAGTTCAATTAACAACGAGACAATAGTGGAAGAACTCTCTTGGTCACCGAATTTCGTAACAAAGTTAAAAACACTACCTTTGGAAAGTCTAATTCGATCATAACCGGAGAACGAAACCACCGTCGAACTATCTCCAGAGATTTTAGTGACTCCAATCCCCCGTTCTTCCCCATCTACTACAAGATTTATCGCGACCGCGCCCACAGGTTTACCACTAGCATTAACCGAGCAGACCGCCATTTGGATAACTTCACCCGCAGCTGTCATAGTGTATCCCCCGCATTTATTACTCGCTTTGGCACCGAACGAATATTCATAGTGCCCCTCAACCAATGGGCCGGCTTCTCAGCCCAAACTGTTATGACACGTTTTGGCGTTTTCATTGTTCGCACTATTCCGGCAAGCGCACTGTTTGCGTTATATGCCTCAGTACGAATATTATAAGAGGCCTCCTCAAGAGCTTTGGTCGCGGCTATACGATCATGTTTAAGTTTATCGGAAACTTCGGTTATCTTTCCGTCTAGTTCGGTAAGTGCCGCTTCTCTGCTGAGAGAGTCCTCTAAGCGCAACGCATCATAAGCCTCCGTAATGGTCGCCTGGTGGTCTTCTCGGACTTTATCAATATCCGACCTGGTCTCTTTTCGAAATTTTGTTATTTTTCCGTCTAGTTCGGTAAGTGTCGCTTCACTGATGAGAGTGTCCTTTAAGAGCAACGCAGCATAAGCCTCCGTAAGGTCCGCCTGGTGGTCTTCTCGGACTTTCTCAATACCCGACCGGGCCTCTTTTCGAAATTTGGTTATTTTTTTATCTAGTTCGTTTAGTTCCGTATGCGTTTCTTCACGACTTTGTGTATTCACAGCCAGGGCATATTCTCTAAGTTGTGACAGTAGACTCTTGTGAATCTCGTCCGTGGCCCTCGATATAGTTCCATTGATCAAGGCCTTTGTTTTTTGGGTAGTTAAAAAGTCGCCCTCTGTCGGGATGAATCCCCCTTCTGTCGGTTCCAAATTTTTTGAATTTGTCACCCAATCGGAAGAACTACCTGGTCCGTATATACTCATTTTCAATAATGTTGATAATATATATATTACGAACATGCGTTTAATTCTAAATAATTTTCTTAAAATTAATTAATTTAGAAATTTCTAGGACGACCGAAATCGGGTAATCGTTCTTCAACTCTCGCCCTTTATCACATCGAGAATAGAAATCTTCAACTCGTGGATGTATCCCGATTCCAAAACTTTCATCTCGGGGTGTGGGAAGTCTAAGGTCAGGGTCTCACCATAGAAACAGTCGCTGGCGGGCACGGTTTTCAGTAATGTGGTGGGAGTGCCGTCTACCGTGTTGTACGATGTGTTCACCCGATCCAGGTGCACCCCGAGAGTTTTCGTGACGGCGAAGTTCACCGGGGTCGTGCCGACGTGCTCGCCAGGATCAAACACTCCGTCTTCATTGTAAGGGTATGTTATTTTAAATCCTAACAGTGAGCCCAACCCAGGTGAGATCCTTAAACGCCTATCAACGGTCAATGTCGTGAGCCCCGTGGCTTTCGAGATTGCGAGAGTGACTACACCAGGAATCTTCTCCGCGACAAAAGCTGGGAGATCTCCGAAACTCCAAAGACCGTGAGGTACTATAGCATCTGGAGTTCTACGAAATCCTGAGGTCACTGGTTCAGCTATGAGGTAGTTTCCGAAAGCCACAGGGCTTACACCCTCGACTTCTGATGTGAAAAACTCGAGCGTTTCAACGTTTTTCCACCCGAACGTGAACGTGATTGATCTAAGGCCTACCCGGCGTTGTCCGCAGCAGTTGTCTATTAATTTTTGAAGTTCACAACTCCCTTTTTGAACATTAGTGATAGTAGCAAACATAATACTATCTTTCAATGGATACAAAAGCATTTATCTTTAACTCTAATGCAAAGTACGCGGTCGGTGGTAAATACACGCAAAAAGACGTTGTTAACCACCTTGTACACCCAACCGTAACGGTTAGACCGGACAGTGGCTTTGCCACCAATTTCCCTAACACGTTTGAGAAATATATAGTTCCAAAGACTACTAGTCAAGATGTATTACTAAGATGGGAGTTTTCCCATATGAACTTCTGGCAGAACCAGCTAAATTTCGCTGTATGGTGCGCAACGGCCGGATGCGGAGTTTCGCATCAAGACCATTTAACATCCGAGAATATCATGCTCCGAAGTGTCTACAACTTTCACGTGTATTACACAATTAGGAGGATTCCCAAAGAACTAGGTATTCCACTGCCTCAAGGCTGGGATCCCATTTCCAGCGCATACGACCTTAAGGCGTTCGAAAGATTGTGTAGCGAATTTGGGGTATCAAAAGACGCCGACTGGAGACAGAAAGTATACACCCCGACCAACAGTTTAGGGTTAGTTCACCTTAAAGGCTTAGTTAGTGGGGAGCGTCTGGATAAAGTTCCAGTATATTTCTCAGGGCTATGGAGCGCTCGAGGGGCCACCCCACCACCAGTTAGAAAAATGGCAACATGGACTAAATATAATTATAAGTTGAATAAGATGACGTTCGGTGCTGAAGTGCTTAGTGGACTTGCGTGTAATGATGGTGATTGCCATTGGCTGCCTACTAAAGTAGCCCATGTGGAATACCTAGACCTGGGTGATACTCCACAGATGCGAAATGCTTGGACCACATTTATGTTAGATGAAAGCACTGGATTTACGCAGGGTGGGATTATTCGTCTCAACGAATCCATTCGCATATACGTATGGGCAATCCTCGCCTCACAGAAGCAAACGCGCAGCGCTATATTTGGTACGGGAACGGCCTTTGACGCACAAAAACAGTTCTTGGCACTTGTCGAGGACGCCATCTCAGCTAAGGTGGACTTCCAGAAGGCGATCCAGAATTATCAAGACGTTTTGCAGACTGCCCGCACCCGGTAGACTACGCATTTGGAATAGGTCTTTATATGGCGCCGAGCAATATGATACTACGAGACGACCCGGTTGACGGTTACAATAATCAGATCGTAGTCGCAACCACCAATCAAAAAATCGGCCGCAACGGGAACGTGAACACGGGTATCATCAAGCTCCCACCCAAGATGATCGGGCGCGGAGTTGTAAATTCAAATAAATTTGAAAAAGATTTCATAAAACCCCCAAAACACAAAATGGATACACCTCCCTCAACACAATCGAACCCAGTACCCCCAATTCGTAAATTGGATGCACCATCGAGTTCCATCAACAATGTTGAAACACCAATCGAGATTGGAAGCACAACACACGAGGAGGAGAAATTAGCGCTCGTCGTCGCCCATCGGACTATTTACGCTTTGGTTTTAGGAACTCTCTGGCGAAGAATAGTAGGAGACCGGCGATGGCCACGATTAAAGCCCAGGTATTCTCGGCGAGCCATCCGACCGTTTTTGATAATATAGATAACAAGAAGGAGAGGAGACCTCCTATCAAACCAGGCAGCGCGGCAGCCAACTTTCCTGCTAATTTAGCCAGGAGACTGGCGAGGGCTTTTAGTTGTTTTTTTATCCACTCCTTGGCTCCGCCGGATGGTGCGGGTGCTGGTGCGGGTGCTGGTGCTGGTGCGGGTGCTGGTGCTGCACCAGCATTGACAGCTACAAATAGAGACGATATAGATAGAATTAGGGTCGATATAATCATGCTGAAAGCTGCGATGATGGTTAATATCGTGACGCCCTTCTCTCTGAACAGAGTGCGAAGACGCTCACCGAGTGTCATGTCCTCGTGCAGAACCCTCGAGATTGTTTCGCGGCTCCGACTTAATTGGCCGGAAAGCGTCTCACGGTTAGTCGAAGCAGCCTCCAAGCGAGCTTCTCTTTCGTCCCGCAACGACCGCAGGAGTTTGATGATCCGCTCGGTAGATTCTCTATCTTCACGGACTTCCCCAAGTTTTCTTTCTTCCAGCGCGATATGTTTGTCCAGCGCCGTGAGTTTGGAGAGGTTATTGACCAGTTCGCCCGGAGTTGTTTGCGGAGCCTTATCGAGTCCCCGGAGTTCGCGAAGAGGTAATGGTGGGTCATATTTCGTGCCGTGCATTTCGTTGACCGTGGTTTCAATTGTGTGAATACCGTCGGTGGCTATACGAGGGACATCGCTGAGCTCGCTCATTTCTATAGCGGCGGCCGTCTTCGCCAGCGTTTCGTCGGTAGACTGTAGGGTTTTTACCATTTGTTCAGGCATCTGCGACCGATCATCGATCACTCCAAGAGCTCGAGCGAAGAGTACTCCATATCGGTTCAAGGAAGAGGCCCCGAGGAACCGGTTCGGGTCGTTCTTGAACGTCAGCAACTTCCAGCTCTTGCCCCATTTAACCCACATGTCTCCTCTTTTAGTGCTGCGGAACTCCAACGCGGCCTTGATGCCGTGTTTAGACACCTCACTCTCCCACCGTTTCACCAGAGACTCCGTTTTCCTGGGAGGTGCCAGCTCATCCTTGGAGATCCCCGCAGGAATCTCGTCACCTCCCGCCCATGCCGGAGTTTCGGGTGGGGCCTCCCACATATAGCTAACATCACCAGCAGCTGAAGTTCCTGGTGTATCTATCAAGGTCGTTTCGTCAACGTCGTCGATGTCATCATCATCGCAGAAATCGTCTCTGCCGATTTCATCCATGTAAATATCGTAATCAGCCATATTAATTTCTTAAAATTAATTATGTATTAAAGACAAAACCATACGGGTTTAATTTAATATAGATTCACTAAATTATGTCTTCGAGTCAATACGGTCGCAAACTCAATCCATACCGCAGACTGCTTGAGCCCCTCGGGGCAAAAGGCGTGAGACAGAGTGTCGTTATTACGAACAACCCATCGACGATCGACCAGAACCAGCAGCTCTTGGTCCGCTTCCCCAACCTCGGAGCTAACGACGTCATTGTGCCGGGTACTGTTCGCCTCGCTTTCACTATTTTGCTGACGTCGACGGGCGAGGACCGAACCGTCGTTCAGAACCTTGGTCACGCCATCGTCAAGAAGACCATGATAAAGATTTCTGGTAATGAGGTGATGTCGATCGACGACAACTATAACATCACGATCAGTAATGTTTTTTTTAGTTTCTATTAATGGTTTGTCAAACATACTGACAATACCGTGATTGTTCGAATACGCCGGCGGTCTATGTTTCTACAGGTATCTTGCTTTAAATGCGCTTCCAAATTGACATATAAATATACCCGCCAAATGTGTCAATTTATACTTGATATACATACTGTTAGTCTATGTGTAGTAGATGACACGAGTTCTGTATATCGTTATATAAAACGATCGTTTCTGCATCGTGTTCCATTCGTTTTCGTTTGCTTTGTTATCTGGTTATGGAACATTCAACAAATATTCTAATGCACTCTATAAATATCACGCAATCTGATTGGCTGATGGTCATACATTACAGGTATATCATTATTGATGAACGGTCGCAATTTATTTAAAATGTATTCCTACGCCAGTAGTAAAGGAGTGCATTGGAAATAGGTTAACCGCATTGTAATTTTGAAATTTGCGGCGTATATCAGAAAATGATAGTTGGGGAAACAATTTTAATGGATCCGCTAGCGCGTCGCCATTAAACAAATTTTCTGATAGACGTCGCAAATTTGAAAAATAGATTACAGTTAACCCTATATTCTCTGTATATGGGATCGCGGAGGTGAAATGAACTAGTCAGATCCATGAAGTGAAATATACAGTATGTTGGCACCGTATGCTGTTGGTGCATGTATATTGACTTACGTAGCATTAACGTGTTTACGACAATACAGAAATGTGTATTCCAAGGAGTTGAAACTGCCATCGCTTCAGAAAAAGAGACCACAGAGCTAATGTGCATGTACGGGTATACCAGGTGATGCATTCTTCAATGTAGGACAAACGGTGATATGTCCATTATCATGATTATAGATAATAAGTCTCAGATGATATATCAGAGCTTCATATAGGCTTTGTCTCCGAAAAGTATTATACCCCCATATTTCAAATTCAATGCGTATTTTACTTTTACAAAATTTAATGTATTATTGATTTTCTTCCTTATTAAATTGGGAACAAATAATAACAAATAAAACAAATTTAAAAATTCTCTTATTTGAGCTGTGAAAGCAAACAGTAACAGTTTGCTTTTTGAAGCCAACAAAAGTAAATGTTCAAAACTTAATGCTTATTTTCGTATTGCTGTGACTATTTTGTACTCCCAATTTTGATAATCGATACTTGTTCTGCTAAAATAAGTGCGGAAAATACGCCAATACATACCCGATCTGGAGCTCTAATATATCGATCAATCACTTCATATTATGCGATGAAATTTCCAAACCAACATGCGTTTATTCCAGTGCATACGATTAGAAAATGTGATCAACAAGTGAGATAAATATACATGTACCAGTAAGGGAATAACTTCTTTATTTTTTCAGAATGAAGTTTCAATAATTATTATAGACGCTATTGTAATTAATTTAAATAATGTCAAATATTAACCATATATTTTTATAATACCGAAAATAATAGTGTTGCAAAGTTATTTTTCAATATTATAAACATTTTTTAGTGACCATGAGTGCTTACATATATATATATGTGCAGTTGGGTTCAGAAATACGATACAAATCTACAATTAAATTATGTTTTCCTAATTAAAATGTGTCTCTGCACTTCCAATACATATCTGAGACACAGTGCATTTATCCATGCACTGCCAGCTGTTGTTAACCTTACCATGAGTGTCAACGATTGTAATTCCTACTCGCAATCAAATAATTTGATTGTCTTGCGTTACCTGTAGCACAGCAGCTCAGGCCAAGACAACCAAGCTGCTTGATTTCAAGCACTATATTCAAGTAGTTTCAAGCAAAGAAATTGACAAATAATAGCAAGATTACCCCAGTCGGTGGTGTAAAGATATATAGCTAGCACTTACCGCATGTGAACGATGAAGCCGTTGAGCCAGACGATTTGCAAGATGATTTCGTCACATCATCGTGTATACCAATTTCGGAGCATTCAAAACTGTCGGCCACATCTCCCATCCCACACTTCTTCATTGTCTTAATGAACACGCTGTACCAATTCTCCAATTTCCGTGGTATCATGTCTATCATCATAAGGTTGGCTGCTATCTGTCCTCTGTTGTTAGCTTCGCGTTGTATTTCTTCCTTACCCATCGTAGTAATCACACCTGCCTGGTACAAATGGTCAAGGAATTCGGAAGTGTCCATTCTGTCGATTATGTCAGGTTCGAATATCTTCATCATATCTCTTTGCATTGTATCGTTGACTTCAGTCTCGCCGGTAAGCAGGTTGACAATGTATTGGTATCCTTAATGGGGAAGTAAACAGAAAAAAACATAATTTAAAAATATGTTTTGTAAACTGGGCCCGATTGCATTCCTAAGGATTTAACAGTATGTTAAGCGCTAACAGAGGTTTTGAGCAACCGGGGCCTGGTAGATAATTGCAATTTAAACCACATAAAACCCATCCAAACAATTTAATCTGATCAAAAGTTATGCAAGTTTCCATATTTGTACATTTTAAGCAAATGTATGCACATGTTTTCCAACCCTATTCTAACCAGGTGGCGGCGGCCCACATGTCGAGCCCGCCGAGGCATTTGATGGTCTCAGAGAGTATTATTTTGAAGTTTGAATTAAGGGCTGTGGAGATATAAGGTATGTAAAAACTTTCACACAAATTTCCAAGTCATTGACCTTGACCTTGGCAGGTGGACCACATGGGCTGGCTATATAATGAAAAATGGATGATGGAAAGGAAGTATTGGAAGTTTGATGTAAATTGGAGTAACAATTGTGGAGATATAAGGTGTGTAAAAACATTAACGCATATTTTATAATATACAAATTGCTAAGTCATTTGACCTTGACCTCGGGGCACAGGGGCCGCCTGAGTGCGACACAGCATCAATATATGGATGATGACCAATAAGCATGTGAAGTTTCAAGCAAATCTGAGTTACGGTTACATAGATAGTAGGATGTGAAAATTTTAACACAAATTTTGACAAAAAAATTAACACAAACTTCTAAGTCATTTGACCTTGACGTTGGGGCACAAGGGCCGCATAAATGGGATACAGCATGAATATATGGATCATGCATATGAAGTGTCAAGTCAATGTGACTTAGGACTGCAGAGATATAAAAAACATTGACGCAGATTTCGGACGGACGGACGGACGGACTGACGCACGGACTGACACACGGACACCCGGACACCCGGACACCCGGACACCCGGACGTCATTTTGATCACTATGTCTCGCTTTCCGCAAGCGGGCTTGACGAAAATTACAATAAAAGAAATTTAATTAAATTAAAAATAGTCAGTGGAACGCGCATGACAAGCTAAATGCACAATAATTCCTTAAACAATGGTTTGGAGCTTAAAGCCTAGTTTAGGCTCCTCAAACCCTACTTTGGGCTTAAACTGCCATTTGAGATCGCAAACGGTAGTTTTCTTAAAACCCTGGTTTGGGTAATTATTGTACACTTGGCGGCTCAAACCACAGTTTAGACTCTCAAACTAGGGTTTCTGATGGCTTAAACCACGGTTTGAGCTCAAGCCCCAGTTTAGACTGCCCAGCTTAGGCTAGCGAAATGCACAATAATTGCCCAAACCAGGATTTGAGAGTCTAAACCATGATTTAGGCTCTCAAACCCCAGTTTGAGCAATTATTGTGTATTTGTCCAGAAACTGCCGTTTGAGATCGTAACCCAATAAAAGCCTAAACCCTAGTTTGGACACAAACCACAGTTTAAGAAAAAAACTGCCAATCGTGATCCCAAACGGTAGTTTTCTTAAACCCTGGTTTGAGCAATTATTGTGCACTTGCCGGCAGAAACCACCGTTTAGACTCTCAAACTAGGGTTTCTGATAGCTTAAACCACGGTTTTGAGCTCAAACCCCAGTTTAGACTGCCAAATGCACAATAATTGCCCAAACCAGGGCTTGAGAGTCTAAACCATGGTTTAGGCTCTCAAACCCCAGTTTGAGCAATTATTGTGTATTTGTCCAGAAACTGCCGTTTGCGATCGTAACCCAATAAAAATCCTAAACCCTAGTTTGGACAAAAACCACAGTTTAAGAAAAAAACTGCCAATCGTGATCCCAAACGGTAGTTTTCTTAAACCCTGGTTTGAGCAATTATTGTGCACTTGCCGGCAGAAACCACCGCTTAGACTCTCAAACTAGGGTTTCTGATAGCTTAAACCACGGTTTTGAGCTCAAACCCCAGTTTGGACTGTTCAAACCCTAGTTTAGGATCGCGAAATGCACAATAATTCGCTAATCCCCAGTTTGAGAGTTTAAACCATGGTGTAGGCTCTCAAACCCCAGTTTCAGCAATTATTGTGCATTTGGCCAGAAGCTGCCGTTTGAGGTCGTAATCCAATAAATAGCCTAAACCCTAGTTTGGACCCAATCCACAGTTTAAGAAAGAAACTGCCAATCGTGATCCCAAACGGTAGTTTTCTTAAACCCTGGTAGGGCACTTGGCGACAGAAACCATGGTTTAGACTCTCAAACTAGGGTTTCTGATAGCTGAAACCACGGTTTGAGCTCAAACCCCAGTTTGGACTGCCCAAACCCTAGTTTAGGCTCGCCAAATGCACAATAATTTACTAAACCCCAGTTTGAGAGTCTAAGCCATGGTTTAGGCTCTCAAACCCGAGTTTCAGCAATTATAGTGCATTTGACCAGAAACTGCCGTTTGACGTTGTAATCCAATAAAAAGTCTAAACCCTAGTTTGGACCCAAACCACAGTTTAAGAAAAAAAACTGTCAATCGTGATCCCAAACGGTAGTTTGTTTAAACCCTGGTTTTAGCAATTATTGTACACTTAGCGGCAGAAACCACCGTTTATACTCTCAAACTAGAGTTTCTGATGGCTTAAACCACGATTTGAGCTTAAACCAGGGTTTAGGCTCAATGTATGGTTTTCGTTGGACGAACATTTTCTCAATGTCTAGATTTGATTGGCTGACAGACATTCCTTCCCGCTGGAAACGTAGTTATCATTGGTCGGATAATTTGGAAAGTCGGGTTTTCATTAGCTGACTCGTTTTCGCGTTTCTGCAACAACAATTGAATGCTGAAATGGTGACAAAAATTAACAAAGGATATTTTAATAATTGCAAAAATAATGTTGTCTTATCATAAGACGAATACGAACATGTTTGCTTACTCTCTTGCCTGTCATAATCAGCATATTTTCCCAATTTATGAACAGTTTATCCATGCTGATCAGAATATCGAGAATCGGTAGATCAGTATAGTCCCTGATCAACTTGCATATACACACAGTCTGCTGAGAATATCACCAAATTGTAGACCAGTGTAGTGCCTGATCAGCATGCTCATCAACTTGGGACGACCACACTTTCGCTAATACGTACAACAGTGTAGTCCCTGAGCAGCCGGCATATATAGCTAGGTTGATCAGACTATCAGTAATCTGAACACCGTTCTAGTCCATGAGCAGTCGGCATATCCAGTTGGGTTGATAACACTACTTGTAATCTGTTCACCAGTGTAGTCCCAGAGCAGCCGGCATATCCAGTTGGGTTGATCAGACTACCAGTAATATGTACAACAGTGTAGTCCCTGAGCAGCCGAAATATTTAGCTAGGTTGATCAGACTACCAATAATCTGTACATTAGTGTAGTCCCTGAGCAGCCGGCATATCTAGCTAGGTTTATCAGACAATCAGTAATCTGTACACCGGTCTAGTAGTCCCTGAGCAGCCGGCATATATAGCTAAGTTGTTCAGACTGTCGGTAATCTGTACACCAGTGTAGTCCCTGAGCAGCCGGCATATCTAGCTAGGTTGATCAGACTATCAGTAATCTGTAAACCGGTGTAGTCCCTGAACAGCCGGCATATATAGCTAGGTTGACCAGACCATCGGTAATCTGTACACAGGTGTATTCCATGAGCAGCCGGCATATCTAGCTAAGTTGTTCAGACTGTCGGTAATCTGTACACCAGTGTAGTGTATCTAGCTAGGTTGATCAGACTATCAGTAATCTGTACACCGGAGCAGCCGGCATATCTAGCTAGGGTGACCAGACTATCGGTAATCTGTACACCGTGTCCAGTTGGGTTGATCAGACTATCAGTAATCTGTACACTAGTGTAGTCCCTTAGCAGCCGGCATATCTAGCTAGGTTGATCAGACTATCGGCAATCTGCACACTGGTGTAATCCCTGGTCATGCTGCATATTTAGCAAAGACGATCAGGCTTCCGACACTATGCATATCAGTAGTATACCAGTGTAGTCCCTGATCAGGCGGCATATGTTAGCTAGGTTAATCAGGCTACCGACACTATGTACATCAGTGTAGTCCCTGATAATGCGGCATATCTAGCACAGTTGATCAAGTTACCGACACTATGTATCCCTGATCACTAATAGTCCCTGATCACTAATAGTCCCTGATCACTAGTAGTCCCTGATCACTAGAAGTCCCTGATCACTAATAGTCCCTGATAACTAATAGTCCCTGATCACTAGTAGTCCCTAATCACAAGTATTCCCTGATCACTAATAGTCCCTGATCACTAGTATTCCCTGATCATCTGAGTCTGATTAGACTACCGGCAATATGTACATCAGTGTACTCCCTAATCAGTCTGGATATAATTAATTTTTATGGCGATATTTTGGAACAATTATGCTCGGTTTGTAATTCGAGTTTTCAACAAGCTGAATAAGATAATTCAATTATTATGCTCTGTCGATATGCTATGAGACTTCACAAATTACAATTTTTGGCGGTCAGAAAAATATGTTTTTGTGTAAATTCTGCAGTAATTTCCAATATAAATGAAACAGATGCTTAATTACTCTCTGTAGCAAACCAGAAGAAGATAATTAAAATTATGCTCGGTTTGTAATATTTGAGACTTCACAAATAAAAGAGTTGTCGGCCGGCATACGTCTTAATGTCTTTGTATTTTACCGACTACTTATTCTTTTTACATAGTACAAACATTCTATTTTCCAAATACTCCCATATATAACCCGGCTATGTGATTTTCACATTGTAGAAATTGTGTTTTACGCCAGCAAATATCTACTAAAACCACACTGAACTTCCGCCTGGTCGATGATTTCCCATCCAAATTATTTAATATAGACGTGTAAGACAACACACAGACAACAAATTATCATGTTAATTGCGCATCTGTATGAGATTATGACACCACGTAAAAGCATATAAAGTCAGCTAATTTGTTTATATTTTACACCGGCTTGATCCCCATTATCCGACTGTACCAGTAGTCGGCAGCAAGTTTTCCATAATGCTATGATGCGGTAAAATGAATATATGCATGAAGCGCATCGAATAATGCATAAAACTAATTGTAAATTATAATTGTATTATCCTCCCAATTTTCTGTATCTGGTGAGTTAGACTTTATATTTGATTTCATTCTATTTTTCCACTTTTCACATGTTGAATTGTAACCGGGGTTTAGTTAGTTAAACAAAACTTATTTCAGGTTTTCTGTTTCTTTATTCGTTTTAGTAAACTAAATAAAACCTATAATAATATATACATAACATCTAATACAATTTATGATTACAGAAACACACAATATCACATATATTTCAAATTTGATATTTACAAATATTTTTTAAAATAAATACAACAGAAACACTCATTATCAGAGTCAGTTATTCTGTATCCAATTAGTGATTATAAAACTTAAAATGCGTAAATTGGACAGCAATCCATCAATAAGGAAATCATTTGTTAGTAGCAGGAGAGATTTCACAATCTTCTCCTGGGACTTTTCAAATAAAATTGCCAGGTTGATATATTTTAGGCGCGTAGTGCGTATACTTATTTATCTCAGTATGGATTTCACTCAGTCACACATATGACCTGACATTCACTCACTATCACTCACCCCATATACTACTTACACAACAGTAATTAAACACGATAGACTGGACACATCGGTAACTGTCAAAGAAGAGGAAGGAGCAGCTACCGTACATATACAGATAAGAGCGCAAAATACAATATAGGACATTCTACTGATAAGGACATATATCTTAAAAAAGACTGGGCTACATATAAATTATAATAATGCGCTATGGAGTTGCCGTGGGCATTTCGTACAAACGTTCGAAGTGACAAGCTGCAGTTCTGCATGAAAGTTTTGCTTCGGACGTTTGTAAGATGTGCCCCCCAGGAACTACTTAAGCGCATAGAAATGATTAATATCTACCGCCATTTGCTGTTTATACACTTGGTTCCCGACAGTGTCTATCATTAGTACCCTTATTTTTGGGAATATCTTTAATGACGCTGTCCGTGCAATCAAAACTGAAATTGCAATTTCCACTACTCCTATGTTTTAACGTCAATTTTATGGGTCACAAAAACATGCATGTGACTAATGCATATACGGTCGCATTGTTTCTAGGTATGTTACATTGAATCATCTTCCGTCAGACTCGGTCACGACCATGGCAGATCCACATCAGCCGATCTGGGTCTACATTGTTCGGCAGTCATCGGGAACATAATTTGGTAATACATGTCAACCAACATACGGCTAGAAACAGACGTAGCTCAGCTCTGAGCTTACACTTTCGATTTAACGTCACATGAAGCTGAGAATCGTCTATCTGAATCGTTAGGTTGAATAATCGCAGCACAACAGGTAAAGTGGACGACAAATGCAGCATGTGAAATATATACATGACAGATCAGTATGCAAGGTATGCTCACTACTGTAAGCTGTACGGTCCCAAATATTGGGATCAATATAAATAAGCTGAAAATAGTGTCAAACTAGAGGTCGATGGGACATTGCATATACCTATATGTCTGTGTTTTTAACCACCATTATAAATAGCCTTATAGGTATGACTGTGCTAAATATAGTACACATCGGCCAGGGGGTATGCTTTAGTAGTCCGGTATAAAAAAATAGTGCAGACGTTTTGAGGCCACAGACCCAGTTTGCTTGTAAATCCTGATCCATTACAGCCCAATTTTACTTGAGAAACATGTTGGGGTTGTTTTTAACACCAGTTTCCAGACATTTCTAGCATTTTAAAAGAAATTACTGAGCCTGCTTGTCACGTGATGTGAACACTACGTCACATGACATTGTGATGATAAACAATATGGCGGACTGGACAAGGTTGATTTTTTCTTTCTTAGGAGTAAGTGAACATATTGTTTAATTAGTGAAAATCCGGTGCAGACAGGTTGCAGGTTATGAAAAGGTAGGTTCCACAGCATCCATACGAATAGTGAAAGTGTGAGAGAATGGCCATATTTGGAGGAATTGGTTAAGTTGTATAGTAAAAGTAATTGGTGGTTGCTAGCCTATAAGCATTTCCGGGTCATCAGTGGATGTTGTCTGCTTTCTTTGAAAACAACTCTAAACGGTTTTAATCATGGCTACAGCAGTTTTATTAAGAGAACAAAGGACAGAATTGCTGGAAAATCAGTTTTATTTAATGAAATGAAAATGTTGCATCAAGTGGGTCGGGATAACCACAGGTGTACGAGTCAAATATGGAAAGATTAAAGTTAAATTTCCAAATGATGCAATAATAAAAAAAAATACTATTATACACATAGAGTAGCATTCATGTTACACCATAATGTGTTTGAAATACCCAGGCACCTTGAAATATCACATTTATGTGGTTGTTCCCTGTGTGTTAACCCGGCCCACCTGAGTGCTGAGTCAACAATTATAAATAATTCTCGAAAGAATTGCCATAGCGTAAAAGCGCTGTCTGAGCCATGCTAGCGACGGCGTCACATATCCACCCTGTAATCTGCTAATAGTTCCTGTTTATTAATTACGGTAAATTAACTGTATACCTATCTACATTATGTACATGTCTACATACTAATTACACAGATTTGAGATGCATCAGGGAGCCAGATGAGCCTGTTACTGACTAGTTCGGCCATATTAAAGTGGCGCGTCGCTTTAATTGGCACTGTGTATTTGATTACTAACCGGTATCAAGTGTATAGCTCCCCAACAGGTAGCAACGTTTTTCTAAACATTATTTATTGACTCGGTTGATACTTGCAAACATCATAGACCAAATTTTCTTGGCTACATTTTTCCAGAAAAATTTCAAAATTTTAAATTTAGCAGAAATTATATCATACCGCTGCAAGCTGTTTTCTGCTACTGTGTATTAATTGTAATAAGCACCCAGCTAAGGGAAGATGGAGTGAAAGTTGCAATTTAAGGCCGAAGGTAAAAAACATTTGTTTACCCCACGAAACATGTTCGAGCTAAATGGCGCCTTGTTTATTTCTCGTTTCAGGGAGTTACTCAGATGGCGGATATCTTTTATGATGCGTTACCGTTACCCTGGTTGAGCGGCATCTACACCGTCCCCCGTGTAATGACTAACATGTAAGTCACTATTTATCTGCTTCGTAACGATTTCATTCCATTTCGCTTCATTACCTATTGACTCATTTTCGAGGAGGTTGGCAGTGCAGTGACCATGATGGTTTGGGCAGCTGATATCTCCACCCTGATTTCTTAGCTTACTACCTCTTATGCACAGCTTACTGCCAACAAATGCCCCAATGATTAATTTATCTTTGGTATCATTCTCGCACATAGTGGTTGTCACGATTGTACCCGCTTGAAATGGTGTACTGTCGCTATTGAATATTGGGTTATTGTAGCAAGAGTCACCTTCAACTCGAACCGTCTTGCTATGCTTATTGGCCGGCATGTTTTCATTAGGTTAACCAAGTTCACTCTGAGCATGCATATCGGTAGAGAAATATATATGGGATAGCATTGCTCATTTAACAGACAGTGTCTATACCCTAAGGAAACAAGTGTCAACACGGGCACACTTGTTTCAATTTCCTGTGACATTTTAACACTTCTATGTCTGAATTCACTGCAGCACTCGTAGACTGGGCTGGTTTCAATTTAATCTGACCCGTATCATTCTGGCATGTCACTAAGTTATGCGGACAAATGTTTCTATGCAAATTACAACATGTAGATTGACTAAATACTTCAAAAGTCACTTTTTCGCCTGTTTTTATGATAAAAAAAATGACAAAAATACTCCGAAATCACCCGATTTTTCGATAAATTTAATTGTTTTAACCCCATAATTGTGGAACAGCCAATATTTTTGACAAGCACCATCTATTTTTATGATAAATCTTTACAGGTGCATCAACGATATAGACTTTTCCTAAGAAATATATGAGAAAATAATACTCTGGAAAATTCTGGTGAAACTGAAGTTTCCGCAGCTGGACAGCCATAATTATATGACCATTCTTAAATTGCCACTGTTAAAAAGTTAGTCTTCTAAATAATGTAAAATTACATTTTCTGTCACGAAATAGGTCAGACAAGACAATGGTAGGCAGTTTATTGAGATATTATAGCAAAAAAATGCCTTATAGGTATGACTGTGCTAAATATATAGTACACATCGGCCAGGGGGTATGCTTTAGTAGTCCGGTATAAAAAAATAGTGCAGACGTTTTGAGGCCACAGACCCAGTTTGCTTGTAAATCCTGATCCATTACAGCCCAATTTTACTTGAGAAACATGTTGGGGTGTTTTTAACACCAGTTTCCAGCACATTTCTAGCATTTAAAAGAAATTACTGAGCCTGCTTGTCACGTGATGTGAACACTACGTCACATGACATTGTGATGATAAACAATATGGCGGACTGGACAAGGTTGATTTTTTCTTTCTTAGGAGTAAGTGAACATATTGTTTAATTAGTGAAAATCCGGTGCAGACAGGTTGCAGGTTATGAAAAGGTAGGTTCCACAGCATCCATACGAATAGTGAAAGTGTGAGAGAATGGCCATATTTGGAGGAATTGGTTAAGTTGTATAGTAAAAGTAATTGGTGGTTGCTAGCCTATACACATAATTTCGCATTGTGCATAACTGTTACATGGCAAACCACACAACAAATACAATATATACCCACTACTGTACTCAATTATGATCTATCAAATCCAGTGACATGTAAGCAGTTACCTGAGTGTATTGTCTCTATTGTGTCTACTCACCTACTATGTGAGTAAATATGGCTTTACATATGGGTAACGTGTACACTAACAATAGGCTGTGCATCAGATTGAAAAGTTTAAACATCCATATTTATTTTCAGATTGCTGGGACAAATGCTCAGCTATCTCGTTTTTTGTATAGTCTGCTGGCATAATGTGTATATCACGCCATTGTCATATCTGTCTATAATATATTGCACCAAATTTTATTTGGTTTACTGTCATAGTATTTGCTGTATGTGTCAAACGCACGAAGTGGTGAAACTGTACGATGGCTTGTACATACAAAGTTGGCTGAGATGGCAACTCAATGTACCATATAGTATACAATAACGAGACAATATTTATATATGTTATATTCATATATCACATAACTCTTATGAAGCAATTATAAGTGAAACCAAGTGCTTCCTTATATGACCTACTACCTTAAAGGCAAATACCCACTCAGTAGGCACAAACTATTCTTTATAGGAATTAAATAAGTGTATAATTGTGTCACTATTCCACCAGTTCTAAAACTTCTGAGTGCCCGCTATACAGATATAATCATTTAATAATATATAGTTTACTGACAGTGACGCGTGGTAGTAATAGGCTATTTTCATATGCAAATGAGGCATGCTATTTTTAAATTATTTATGCTAATTAAATGCGTCACCTGAAAAAAATAATATTTTCGACAGATTATAAAGTATGATCATTGCACATAAAAAATAAATACAGAGAATAAACAGCAATGTCCGTTAACATGTTAAACAAACACTGTTATCGCCCCTGATATCATTGTGGAAATTGACTTCTGATATAAATGTATGATAATGCCAATCAATACGTGGGTAATGGTGAATTAATATTTATTTTGCCAGAAAATGGCTCAAATGATGTCTCTGATATAAATGACATGTTGTGCTTAGTGAGTGGGAATGTACCTTTAAAGTCCAGAAAGTGTGACAAGAATGAAATTTTCGAAATACAGATTGGGTTTCATGTAGCAGTTTATACTTGTTTACATACTCCTTTAGGTGTTTGATAGCATGCTTTTCAAATAGTCACGGTCGTGAACAAAATAACACAGAAGTGTAGTGTGTCTTATTTTGATGTTAAAAGGGAATTGGAAACGTGTATTAATTTTGTCTCACCCAATATGGCCAAGTGCTTCGGGAACACAGCTTACAGTGTTAATCTGAGAAATATCAATTCACTCACCATCGCTGTCAGAGGAAGTATTTTCATCCAGGCGAAAGTCATCGTCATCATCGGCCATGTTGGTACATGATAACAGCTTGCATGCGTATGTACATTTGAATCCGTATACGATGCTTGAACAGTCACGCGGCCGACAAAATCAGCCAGACGTACATCACACTAGTCCTAGCACGACTTCGGGAGCTGGGGATCCCGTCATTCATTTGATAACTGGAATGCCGGTATCACTTGATGTCCCTCCATGTTCTTCGTTGGGTGTTGGAATGTCTGGACAGTAAATTAAAATACGTCGCCAGATAGCATCCTGATGGTTAGCTAGACGGGCGTGTTGCCACAGTGTGTCGTCATATGAGGGCCGTTGGCCACTCTCTATTTCCCCCACTCCTGCTGTGGAATAGTTGGTACCTGAGCTCACTGACATTGATTGTTTCAGTGTTATGGCAGTACAGCTGACAGGTGAACTCATGGATGGTACGGAAGACTTCATTTGAGAGGCCCCACTCTTTTACAAAGTGATGTGAATGCCTCTCTAAATTTTGGGTGGCGAAGCAGGATCTTCAATGCGCTCAACTTTCCTTGCCAGGCAAGTGCACTGACAGTGTCACATCCTGCCCATGGATAAAGTCCCATAAGGGCAGTGTATACTTTTCGTATACAGTTTGCTAATATCGATAAGCCCGACAGGTGAGATTGTTGATCGCTAATTACTTTCCAACCTCCGCATGTTAGTTTCACACGTAGTTTCTTGCTCTTTATACTTGCCAAGAGTTGTCTCCAATTCTGTATTTTATGTCCAGCCATTTATCTTGGTGAAGGCGATCCCATCTTCTGAAACGCGATGAACTCGTTTGGCAGCTTTGATCGAATGACTCCGATACACACCAAATATGACATCGATCCTCCCACTTGCACCAATGGCATGGAGCATCTGAGTGAATGCATAATCATTTGTATTAGTGCCATCCGGATTTTGATCTCTAGATGCTTAGCACGGCTTACTTTCATGGTTCCATCTGTGTTTGCGAATGTCATTGACAGTGGATCAAGTGGATGAAATAGGACATCGCTCATTGCTAACTGTCTGTGTTATGCAACTAGCACTATGTTACCAAACACTTGTTTGGTCAGCTTTCAGGACAACGTCTTTGGATGTCACTGTCAGTTGTGACTCTATGTCTCTTGATCGGTTCATAGAAGCGCTCACACTCTCCCAAATGCTGCTTTATACATACAGCATATGCATTGTGACCATGTGCATGCGCTGTAAGAAGGCCGTTAGAAACCTCAGGTGTGGCGACTGCTCCGGTAGAGATAATAACAAGGTCTAATGGATCGCTTCCAAACGGGTTTGTCCAGTTGTGCAACAGATCCACAAGTGACACTACATCAGACTTATCTCTCTTTATTTGTGCCTTGCCAATAATGGGTGACTTTGTCTGGACGTTGGGGCGATATCTAATGCCGGAGTTATCTTAGAGCTAATTCAACGTGCTCTGCTGTGAGATAATAGCGTGTCAATGTACCAGGCTTCAGGCTAAATCCGCAAATGAATCATGCAGTCATGTGCATCCTTGTTGACAGTTTCCTCCGTAGTCTGAGCAACAGTAATCTTAGCTAACGGGTTTGTTTTCCTTAGCTGTACGGAGAATCCCCCATTCTGAAAGTGAGCGTGCATTGTTGGACTTGTCTCATACAATCCGGACATCTAAGCGAAATAGACAGACAAATGTCTACTGTGGAAGATGAGGGTTTCCTTCCACTGATGCATGCTAGATGAAGATGCCAGTCACCTTCTATGTCATTTCGGATCAATCCCAGGAGAAGCGCTATCATCACTATACATGTATATGTCATCCAAAATGCTGCTAGTGGCCCTCTGTCATGTGGCAATTTATTATGTCCCTTGAAATACAAATCTAAAACATGTACAGTGAAATCGCGATCGCTCAAAATTCGATGGCTCGTAATGTCGGGCTCGCTAGAAATAGCGTCGCGGTCCCAATAATTTTCCCTATATGTTTAATATATTTTACATGCGATGGCTCAAAATGCAAATCCTCGAAAAATGGAATCCCTCGAAACATTTTTCTTCAAGTCCCGCGGACTCATTTCTCGCTATTTTGCTATACGATGATTCGAAAGGCATGTCGAAGTTTGGGCTTGGCTAATTTTCGCACCTCCACGTCCGACTTATTACGATCAAAGACCGAGCCGCGCTCTACCTGTCTATGCAATGTGGTTTCTTTTCAAGTGCAGTTAATTGCTTAAAGTGGTGTAATTTGGTCGTTAACGTTGTTGATAGCGATCAACGATATACGGCGATTTATTAAATATTCTGGGCTTCGGCCACTCGGTGCATTTAACAGAGTCTGTCGTAAGTCATTGATCGTTTTTCGTCGTAACTCACGGCTTATACTCGAATAACCCGAGTATCACTGGAACAACCAGAGTCGTTGCTCAGGTTTAAGTCGAGTTAGAACCCTAGTAACCCACCACCCGGCATGGATTTGATTAAAGTTACTCGAGTAAGGTTCAAATGTCAACATTATTTAACTGGAGTTGGCACTCTGCTTATATATTTTCTTATATGTAAGGGTAGGAATTGGCTCGAGGACCTTCTAAACACGGGCATTTGAGCCCAAAACAAAAATGGCAGGCCAATGACCGTTGGCCCATTTGTTTCCGAATTTACTAATATCTGCCATACAGTCGAAATATGTGCATTAAATGAAGGAGACAGTGAGGCGGCTAATTTAACCTAGCTAGTTCATTCTCCTATCGCACGAAGCCGGTATGTAAGACCGTGAAAAACGCTGAGTGTGAGTGCATGTGATATATGGAGGCTCAGCCGTAACAGTGTTATCCTATATGATGATGATATTTGACGGTTGGTCAGGGCAAAACATATGATCGATATTGAGTTCTGCAAAGTATGATATGTTTTCAGGCCCAGCTACTGTCGTTTCGCGGCTTATCGTTATATACGATATGCTATTATTCGAGTTAAGGTGCGGCGTTTATCTGTTGTTATTTGGTTAGATGACAATGTGTTTCACATATTCTGAAGACGACATAAAAAGAGAATATAATACATGGCGGTACTCTTCTTGTTCTAGTGGTCCTCGTGTTATTCGAGTGGCTACTCGGAAGTTACAACGAAAAACGCCCATTAAAAATACCACACTTCCTAGTTAGGCAGAGATTTGCTCTTACTGAATTTCCTATCCGTGCAGCATTAAATCGGCCTGCATATTCAGTTCAGGACGTGAAATGTTCGTCCTCGACAGCTATAAGTTCCATCACAGCATGAAACAAATTTGTTCCTTCGATAAATGTATGTTTTACTGTAAAAATGGCATATTTCTGACATGTTATTTTAGTTTTCTCTGAAATTTGTGAACCGATGCTCAAATACCTTCTTTCAACGTATGTAAAATATCATACTGAAGATATTTCATCGGAGGTTACAAAGGTCTCAGACCATCAGATAAAATGTTCTGTTACATGCTATACAGAGTTAGTTCCCCTGCTACTGTCATATAAATAAAGCCCCATTTGGTATAGCAACCACTCTTAGTATAACACTCAACCTAAGCAGTCATAGATGTTACATGTATTAAACTAGTGTATAGTTAGAATACCATTTGTCATTCTATGAAGTCCTACACCACATACATCATAACATTACATGGTGTCAGAAGTGGGGTACTTCATAGAATTACAAATGGTATTCTAACTACACACTAGTTTAATACATGTAACATCTATGACTGCTTAGGTTGAGTGTTATACTAAGAGTGGTTGCTATACCAAATGGGGCTGTATTTATATGACAGTAGCAGGGAACTACCTATGTATAGCATGTAACAGTGCTGGCTAATTGGAACACAGACTGATGTAATAATATATGGAACATAATACAACAATAGCCATATTTCATAATTTCCTAAAAATGTGGCGGCCATTTTGCAAAATGGCTGCCCAAAATTAATTTAGCTCTGTGGAATTAAGACGGCCATCACCTTTTTTCAGTTAGGTAACATGTTACACTAACTGAAAAATATAGTGGCGACTTGCCCACTTTTTTGGTATTCAAACCGCATGTTTTGCCTGCGGGCAGATGGACTACTACTGTACTCTGTTATTAGCTATCAAATCCAGTAATATGTAAACAGTTACCTGAGTGTGTTGTCCCTGGTGTCTACTCACCTACTAGCTTTACATATGAGTAGCGTGTACAGTAACATATGCTGTGCATCAGAAAGTTTACACGTTGACATTTATTTTGAGATTGATGGGAGGAATGCTCAGATATATTGTCTTTTGTATAGGTTGCTGGCATAACATACATAACACAACAATTGAGGGATATGGCGATAGTAAACTCCTTTGCAGAAATATAGCAAATAATAAAACAATTCAAACGCTACCAGTCTATAGCCTAGGCATATGTTGCATAGTAACAGAAATGTAAGCGAAGTCATGCATCAATGACTGCACGAAATCACGCCCAATATGACACAGGAGTCAGCTATCATAATTCCCGTGCTCTACATGTATAGCATGTACATGCATACATTTGTACATCGTTGCAAGCATCGTTACGCACAGTTTATAACCGAATTACATTGCTTAGGGCCATAATGGAGCGACGTCGACGTCTGACGGACGAACAACGTTGGCAAATTATTGGTCAACTCAACATTGGCCACCTTCAATCTAATTTTGCTCGTCGGTTTAGAGTCCATTAAATAAATATCCATATCCCTCAATTGTTGTGTTATGTATATTTAAAGCTTGCCGTTCTCATATCTGTCAATTATGTATTGCACCAAATTTTATTTGGTTTACTGTCATATTACTTGCTATATGTGTCAAACGCACGAAGTGGTGAAACTGTACGATGGCTTGTACATACAAAGTTGGTGGAGATGGCAACTCAATGCTCCATATAGTATATAGTAACAAGACAATATTTAGTTGCGAACGGTAACTCTTGCAATTACTCCCGTACCGTCCGTAACTAGAGACGGACGGTATGGGAGTAGATTGCAAGAGTTACCTTCGCAACTAGACAATGTTCACATGTTATATTCATATATCGCATCACTCTTATGAAGCAATTATCTTTGAAGTCAAGTATATCTATGTATTACCCAATACCTTCGAAAGTGTCAACAAAATTGTGTAGACACAGGTGAGCCAACTCATAATGAGCCGTGTCATCAGAATCTGCTCTGTTTGTCATTATTTTTAGATTTTATAATAAATACTCGTAATTTTGTCCGTGTGTGTGTGTGGGGGGGGGGGGGGGGAGGTGGGGGCATGAACCCTGCCGTCTCGTTTTTTGGCTTCCTGGTTACGACCCTGACATTTGGGATCGTACATAGTACATTATAGTTACAGTATACGGTTGTAGAAAATGTCGTTAAGAATCAATACTCATTCACATTAGTCCCATGTAATTACCGAAAACATATAGGCCAGGGGGCCGTTTCACTAAACTTCGTACGACTAAACTGTTCGTAAGTGCAAACTTATGATAGTCTGTAAAGTTCAAATTAATAATGTTGTCTTGTAAATAATTATTGGATTTACACTTATTGAGCATAGGTTGCATATGCAGCCTATGCTCAATAAATATAAATCCATAAATTGAAATTTCCAGACGATCAAAAATGTGCACTTACATTAACATTTTAGTCATAGGAATTTTAGTGAAACGGGCCCCAGAACACTCATGTGAGCCGATCTGGATCTACACTATTTGACGCTTCATAAATAAATCAAAATACTGGAAGTACTGAAATGAAATATGTTATCTCCACAAAAACTGATCTCTTGCGGAACTAGAGACTGAAAGTTGCATATTTTCTCAAGCGACAGAGGCAAATGCAGTTTGATGGTGTTAACCCATTCCCATCCATACGTTTTCTCTAGAATAAATTACTGTTTGAAATTCCCAGAAAAAAAGTGTACGAAACTGGCGGCTAACTGGTCAGTGACTGCTACCTAACTGTGAGAATTAAAGAGTATAGCTGCTGTATTCATACGTACGAAATGTCTTGATTCGTATTTTCGAGAATTTACCTGATAGACTGAGCCCAAAAACTGTGCAAAATATAGAGAATAGTATATGTACAGCTTTAAATACAAAGTCAGACAGACCAAAACGCCATAGGATAACTTGGCACAGGATACTATTTTCTGTGTCGTACTAGCCGTTTAGGCGTAGCACATCAATATGGCTGCCCCATAGAAATTTGAGTGACATAATATGCTATCTCGAGGGAGATAACATATACAAATGCCACATTTTTAGCGACTACATGTATGATGCAGCCACACATCAGGTTTCGTGTCCCTAAGTCAAGGAGCGGTCCAAATTCGGTCAAAAGCTTGAAAAGCAGGTCGGGTTGACCTTCATTTGGTACGTAACATACCTTTGGGTTATGATGCATCCACACATCAAGTTTCGTGTTCGTAAATCAGATAGTATGGGAGACAGGGAGCTGAAGAAAAGTTTTGACCAAATGCGGTCAAGCGTCAACAATAGGTCGAGGTGACATACTTTCGGTACGCGACACACCTTTGGGTTATGACCCATGCACACATTATGTTTCTTGCCACAGGGATGCATCCAGGATTGCAATAAATGGGGGCATCTGCCCCCAAGTCTCACAAAAAGGGGCATCACTAATGCAGAGCCGAACGAGCGTAGCGAGCGAGGTCGCTAGGGTGGTCCGGGGGCATGCCTCCCACCCCCGGAAAATTTTGAAAAAATGGTTTCCAATGGTGGCATTATACATGTATCCGAGACGTAAATACTCCTGTTAAATATGGCCAATTTGTAAAGCAAAACCGTCTGGTACGTACTGTACGGGAGGATCACAGAGTTACAGGCTGCAACTAATCTGAAGTTACACTCACAG
The DNA here is from genome assembly GCA_029237695.1 of Conchocele bisecta. Classification (NCBI taxonomy): domain Eukaryota; kingdom Metazoa; phylum Mollusca; class Bivalvia; order Lucinida; family Thyasiridae; genus Conchocele; species Conchocele bisecta. The sequence continues at coordinate 52,794,478 of CM055274.1, forward strand.
TCCATTATCTAATTGTCTGCAAACGCTTGCATTATAACTGGCTGACTATTAAATCACAGTGGAATACTCGGACCTAGGACCCAATACATGGCTCATTTTGAAAACTTTACCCCCCCCCCCCCCCCCGCCCATTTCCATACCTTACAGCCTTTCCAAGGTAAGAAACAGCTTCGCAAAAATGCCGTATTTTCAGGCTCGTTCTACTGAATTATGTCTCTGGTAATCGATAAATATAGTAGGTCTTCAAATATATTCACTTCAAGCATCTGCTTTTAGCAGTTCGTTAGTTACGGGCGAATTAGCTACCACAGACAAGGCGATAATTGTATGTCCGAATAAATGTCACACATATTTGTGGGCTGTGGAAGCATAAATTACGTGTGAAATCGGGCCGAAATCCCATTACAGTTTCAACATATTGACGTGGATCACTGCAATGAACATCAGTAACTCAACTGTTACAATGTGTGACTAACAAGTATCATCCACGAACCCACATGTGATTCTAGCGTGTCTTTGATGGTCAATTAATGTTTGTATATACATAAAACACCTTTCTAAACAATGTACAAAACAATTCAAATGCGCCCGGGTGTAATAATAATAGTACTTAGAAAGGTGTAAAACTCCCATTGGCCACCATTTTCAGAGCGGCCGCACGATGTAGTCTTGTGGAACTCGCCTATACAACGCATTATAGCGTGTCGAAACCGCTGATTGGTGTGGGTTTTCGTGTGTGGGTTAATACATTAACATAAATCTCAAAGATTAGAGTGTAAACTGCACTAAAAACGCGTCTCACTAACCACCTAACCTAATTCGCTTTTTAAAATCACGTTCATTTCCTGATTAAAAATTAATATTAGCCGAAGATCGAATCACGTGACACACACTGATTTGGTTGGCAAATGGGAAATGACGTCAATCTCAAGTAACCAACCAAACCACTGCGTGCACGTGCTTGAATCTGGAATTTGTGTTGATTTACCGTTAATATATTTATTAAACTCGTTGAGAGAAAACTCTTTTTGGCAAATATTATATCACATCTTCACTCATGGGTTGTGGTCTAGTGGTTACTATATTGGTATTCAATACCTTAGGTTGTGGGTTCCATCCCAACACTTGGTAAGAAAAAAATACTTTCATAATATTTCCATTCCACTAGTGTTTCGGATGGGACTTGCAACTGAGGTTTGACCTTAGCTGTTGCTGAGACGTCCAACCCATTCACGTTCACTCAAGTAAGATCCTATTAATTAAGCCGAATATGCCGAACTTCCACTCGCGTTGTACATTTTGTTTTATCATTTTGATTTCTATGTTTTTTGATTTCTATACTTTATCATTTTGCTTTCTATATTGTATAGACTGGGGTAACAGGTTACCAGATATGTACTTGAAACCACATGAGAAAACAAGGTGTATTGCTTTTGCGACACATGTAGACTCGGAGCAGCTGCTTATCTTCTCAGTCTAATCAGGACCTTCACAATTCGTCATTTATTCAATGATATATCTGTGTACTAATCTTATACATAATTGAGATCAGTGTGTGCCTAATCCGAAGCTACACTAGTCGGAAAGTCGACGATAAGCCCCATATTGTCACGGAGGCCGACATTTATTGAATGTATATGCCGTTATTCCCAACACTTATATCTTTGTATCTATATAAACAACGTCGTTGACCTAACTCCTTATATGTGGCTGTGACTGGAGTAATGGAGCTTATGACATTTGTGACCAGTGTAGCTCCTGATCAAATAGCACGCCCCTGTAGCCTGATCAAGATATATATTGCTTGTTAGAAGCATGACGGGTGATTCATTGATAGAATGGCGGATGCAGTCTGATCGGGGTCTACACTGATCGCAAAACCCATAAGCCCCACTTCTCCAGTCACAGTGTGTACATTTATATATCCGCATATTTGCCCAAATGGGATGCGTAATTTAGCTTGTGTTTACCTTTCAGATTTATATTGTGTCTATCCACATGTACCACAATAGGACAATAGTTGTGAAATATTGTATACAACGTATCTGGCATTGTAACATGATATCAACCAGCCTACCGTACATGATACCATTCCGGTATACACGTATTAACCCTTACACCGCTATCTTAATATTTTGTCGTTTGCTGTTTATTTTCTATTTTCCATTTGTATCATCAAAAACATACTTTGACAGCACTTTAGAATAATCTACAACATGCTTTGACAGCACTTCAGAATCATTTCCATTGGAAATGATTCTGAAGTGCTATCAAACCATGTTTTTTATTGAGAAATAAGGCAAAATATAAAGCAACAGCAGGCGATAATTGTTGTGTGTAGCGATCTAACGGTTCACTCAGGAATTTTAGGGCAATGATATAAGTTGACGTACTGTAATCAGGTATCGACACATTCTGAATTGTCCACTCGTCCAGACTGGATTTAAACTCATATATCATGATTATGCCGCACTCCCTCAAATTACCACTCGCCCAGATCGAAAATTCACTCATCAATGCGAGTGGATGAGTGGATTTGTCGAGGCCTGTGTACTTTCCTTGCAATATCGGTCATGTATGTCAAAACTTTGTACATCTAAATTGCTCATATCTCATCATATGCTTGTCGGACCTTCGCCAAACTTCATCAGTAGTCTGCTTACATTGATACCTAACCATCCCGGGCCATTCAGGTGACCATGATCTACTTTCCTTGACATATATGTCACGTCCGCGAAAACTTGGACATATATCCAACTTTTGCATATCTCTTGATACGTTAGTGGGATGTTCGTTAAAGTTCATTAGTAGCTACCTCGCATTGATAGACCTGGGACACATTTCAGCAGCCTAGACCCATTGGTAGTGGGTAAGAGACTCCCTGGCGATCGTAAAATGGTATTTGTTTTTCAAAATCTTGAAAATAGAAATGAAAAGACATGCAGAGCATGATGTTATTAGCCGATCAAATCAGGGTTCAATATATGTCAGGGAAAAGTGAGAGAACTGTTGATTTCCTCCCCAACCAAATTTTCCCAGTTATATTTAGCTATCATTAATATCTGATAATAGCAAAACTTATGGTAGTCAAATGTAAACAATATTATTCCAGTTGAAAGAATTAACCTTTGAATATAGGTGAAGGCGCTTATCATTACACAAATATGTAGTCAACCGAAATCTCATAAATACCCAAATTTTGGCGGCCATCTTGAAAATATGATAATTATATACTGAATATTAGTGTAGTTTACGTAAATTCTATAATATATACATCAGAAATGTTTTTTGAAATCTTACACCAATTTCCAAGTTAAGGACCATGACCTCATATATTGGCAATTTTCGACTTCCGTCAAGCATAAAGTTCATTGACCTTGAAATGACCTTGAACATGGTTTAAAAATGGCACCCGGATTTTTTGAAAAACTTATACATTCAAGTTTTAAAAACACCGGGTGCCATAAATTAACACGAGGTGTTGGAATCTTATATATATACCTACAATTGCCCGCCCCTGGACTAGAAGGCAAACCGCCTAACTTTAGTTTACCGAACTCTTGTAGATTAAACGTTTATTTATAGCCAAATTGCAAACCGCCTAACTTGTGTTTACCGAACTCTTGTACTTAAAACGTTTATATATAGCCAACTTGCAAACCGCCTAACTTTAGTTTACCGAACTATTGTAGTGAAAACGTTTATTTGTAACCAAATTGTGTTATTTCGCTATATTTAAAATTTTCAACAGAGATAATGGCCAAAAATTAAAAATTATCCGGTTGATGTAATTTGGAAGTGGTACAACAAATTTCGCGTTTGTATATTACAGAACATAGGAGAAAAGGGTGTTTACAAACTTTCTCAAACCAATGGATAACCAATATATAGCCGATTTATAAATAGATCGGCTAATAACAAATACTGTAGATCTACAGTGTTTGCACATGTTGCTCCTTATGGTTGACTTGGTTAAAGTAATATAAACAGAAACTCTCTTCAATATGTCATGTTCTAAAACAGTTCTTTGTGCACATGTATCCGTGGCCATTCACCGACAATTGGGTAAGCCGAATAAGTTTGTAACTGACGTGAATATCCTAAAATATATTTGTGTGTGGGAGACAGCGTGGTACATGTGAAAACATTAACAACGAATACAATATAACTGAATAATACTTCCAACATCTTCCTGGTATCATGTTTATAATTTATAAATAATTTGCCCAATTTACATCACGTAGACAGTTTTCTGTTCGAAATTCACAAACCTGAAACTTATACATTATTTAATTTTTTTCTCCCTACTGATATTTACTTTGTAGTTGGTATATATATGGGCCGCGCTCTGTGAAAACCAGCCTTAATGACAACGTCATGAAAGGCTGAAAATGACGTCGCAAAGTTACGCATAAATTTACCAACGTCACGTCGGATTTTGACACTTGGAATTGTTGCGCCATTGCAATAAGTTGTCCTATTTATAGCCGTACGCTTTACGGCTCACACTTTTAATGTTGGATATGTAGTAATTGTGTCGATTATTTTTATACAAATGGGCATATTGCATTTATGATTTTTATAATATATTATATGGACGACTTGTGAAATGACATTTGAAACTAAATAACCATACGACCGGTATTTTTAGATAACACAACAATATCAGTATTATGTAATCATAATGCTAATATTTATTTTAAGCTTTATTTATATATGTATATAACAATTACAAACAGACGCGAGAACAATCGTAGTCGGCGTAGATGGAGGCGTATGCATGTTTCTTAATTTGGGTTGAAACCGGAATACTCACAGAAACTACTAATTAGACTATACGGTCCCGTTCAGATTAGAGCGGGGTCGGTATTTTCGGCCGTCTAAGACGTAACCGTACACGCGGTACACAGCCAGTTCCGATTTATAGATTACACTGCATTACGCATTTTGATGAGTAATGCTAACCTTCATAATTTGAACGTGACAACCGATTTTCGAAATATGTAGACACACTCGGGTAACACTGCATTCATGTATTCATGACTTAATTATGTGTCTACGTATATCTACATAATTATTGCATGGTCATATTTATGAAAAGGTCTTGGTTTACAGATGTCGTTCTATGGAAAACGATTTAATTCCTAATGACAATACTTTCTGCACTGTCGCAACTTTAAAACTCACGGGGAAATGAACATGCGCAATATAAGATATCAACTTAGGTTTAAACGTGTTTACTGATGGGGGTGGTTAGTGCCGACGGCCGGTCGGACCCGGCCCAGCTCTACGTGAAAGTATGCCCGCAACCGTTACTTGTATTAAAGAAAATATAAACAGTTGACTCATTAACTGTGACACGTATTCTGGATAAAATTTGCCACGGATAGAAACTGGGCCTAGGTCTTAATTCATTTGATTTACTAGTTCACCGTCGAATGTTTCGAAAATCAACATAAAATAAAATTGGGAAATTGTCAGAAAAATAATTACGCGGCTCCTGACATATCGCATCATGTTAACACTGGGCCAAACATGTTTTATTATTTAGTATTTCGTGTGTTGGTATTGTGCCACAGGCATATTTAGTGCGAACATAATTGTAGCCACCGGGGGCCCGTTTCACAAAACTTCGTACGACTAAAATGTTCGTAAGTGCAAATCTAGGATCGTCTGGAAATTTCAATTGATTGATTTACATTTATTGAGCATAGGCTGCTCAATAAATGTAAATCAAATAATTGTTTACAGGAAAATGTTGTTAATGTGGAATTTATAGACTTACGAACATTTTAGTCTTACGAAGTTTAGTGAAACGGGCCCCAGGGACGTACATGTAGCCTACTGATGTGTATCTGTATCTGCAACCACTTGCATGTACCTTCTAATGTCACGTAATTTTTAGCGACTTTCAAAAATATCACATTACATCAGCCGTACGATTGCCGTTTGATGACTGTTAAATATTATTTTAATTGACCACTTGTAAATATGGTTATATGAATGTATGGCATATATTTTACTAGTATTTTTGCAATCAGTGCAGACCCTGATCAGGCTGCGCAGATGCACAGGTCTCCAACATTTACAAATTTAGATCGTTGTTAATTTACTTACTACTAAACATTGGATGTCTGCGTGCTTTTTTTATCAAAGGGACGTTCTAGTAGGAGGCGTGTAAATAATATAAAGCAAATACCAGGAGCGGATCCAGGATTTCAGGTTAGGGGGGGGGGCGGATGTCTACTCCCCATTTTGCTGCGTTATAACGCATTTTAGAGCAAACATATCTTTACTCGCCAAACTTTTAGGGGGACGCGCACCGGGTTTTCTATATTTTCAGATTCAACGCGTCTAAATTCAAACGAGACGCTTCAAACAAATGTCGCAATTTTGTGGTCGGTACAAATTTAGTGTGTAAATAACTGACTTGATTATATAGTGTGCAGACATGACTTCAAAATACATATACATACGCCACGGTGCTTTTTAGCATGGCTTGGTTGGTCACTCATTTCTTTGTTTACAAAGCTTAAGGCGTTGAATGTACTTTTTCTGAAACGCAACACAATTAAATTGAAAATTTCGTTTACAAATTAATTATTCCCGACGAGAGGATACAGTGTATACATATCATGCACCAGTACAATATGCTTACTGCCCGTATTTTTATCGAACATTTTATAACAAATTATACAATCATGTATGTCACATCGACACATTTTCCCGACATTGACAGGTTTATGTACATGTATATATATTTGTCTTCAAATGGTAAACCCATTATCAAAAATTCAAACCGACACACATTTACAAATACACAGTAATGGATAATTTTGCCCTGAATGTTCTGTTGGCCACTTTTTTATTTTAACAACTATACATTCCACTTACTAAATAAATACGCATGCTGTCGCGGGGGCATTCAGTCACGTAAATACAAACATATGAAGGAATCTACAAAGTACGGTTGATAAATGCGTACATTTTTAAAATTTTAAAATTTGAAGAAACTTATATAAAAAATCAGTACCGGCAGTAAATTCATAGACATGATCGAGACGGGTAGCCCACACAATAACTGTTTTAAGCTGACACGCCTAATATAACAATATCTGCCCTCTCGGTGTGGGGGTAGTGACGCGGCGGTGAGCATCCGAGGGAGTGGGGGTCAGCGCAGGATTTTTCCATAGACCTTCTACCTGCTAGTAAGAGGTAAATTTAATTCCGAGAGTCGGGTATGGACAGTCGATTTTCAATTTGTTTAAAACTCCCCGGGGGTGTCTGACTACCCTCTATGCACCTTCTGGCGCTGAAGTCATTGACATGTGCAGCCATATAGGCCTATCCAAATTCTAACCAAATTCAGGCCATTCATTTCTACAGAATAAGTCACAGATTTTTCAATTTCAAACACCAGGAATGTCGTTTAGTTGTTTGTGTTTGGTCCTTGATGAGTGACGTAATGTCCATGGAAATGCATCCAAAACAGTGAGTGGTGACCGATGTTATTTATCAACGCTTACGGGTTTCTAATCAAGCAATTATCATAATGCAGTACTAGACATTGTTCCGTGTGCATGCCGATGTGCACACCACAATCCCGCTTGGGGATTATGGTGTGTCCACAGACATGCATCCAAAACATTGAGTGGTGACCGATGTTATTTATCAGCGTTCACGGTTTCTATTCAAGCAATTATCATTATGCAGTACTAGACATTGTTCCGTGTGCATGCCGATGTGCACACCACACTCCCGTTTGAGGATTCTGGTGTGTCCATAGACATGCACCCAAAACAGTGAGTACTGACCAATGTTATTTATCGATGTTCATGGTTTCTTTCAAGTTTTAAACTTAGTCACGTTTGGCCAGTGACCATGGTGACAATAATAAGGTTTAAGATATATTTGTCTGAGTTCTCTATACCTTGGACATACAAGTATGAAGTGATATTCAGATTATATTGCATTCATATTAAAGTATATACAAATTATATCGGCTCGTGGTCTGGAAAGTGAATTTCTGTATTTGTTAATAGTAATTGTATTTAGGTTCTTTTTCATTTCAACACTATTTTTAAATGAGCTGTATGCTGATAATCTGTTAATATTAATATATGCGTTCCAGTTGTGTTTATATATATCAATGATGCGTTGATTTATCATGTTATGATTTATGATCAGTGTATCCTGGTTTTGCCACAACTCAGACATTCCAATATCATCTAGAATGTGTTTTATTTGTGATGCCCAATTGTTGCCTCTATAATTATTGTTATTATTCACATCTTCTTTCAGCATGTTATACATTATTTTAGGTAAAGTTTGTTCCATATTTTTAGCCTCATGGTTACCCCAGCATTCCGCACCATAGTTCAGTATGGATCCCACTAGACTGTCAAACAATTTACATTTTTCGGATACTGGTATTTCAATTTGATTAAGCGTTATGAATAGGTTGTGCATGGCATATGATGAATGTTGTGAAAGTATTTGTTGTGATCTATTCCAATTTCCATTTTTAAAAAGGTGTGTTCCTAGATACTTAAATGACTGTACTACCTCAGTTATTGTATTATTTAATACAAATTGGTGTGTTGTGTGTCGCCCACGTTCAAATATCATGATTTTTGTTTCGTTTGTATTTATTTTCAGAGCCCATGTATTGCAATAAAGGTTTATGTCATTTAGTAAAACCTGTAGTGTTTGTGGTGTTTGAGCAAAAACAACTGCATCATCTGCAACCAATAGAATGTATATTTGCATTTCCTGTGTTAAAAAAAATGCCGTCTATATTGTCATTTATGTTATTTAAAATGTCGTTGATAACAAATATAAATATTAAACTAGAGCTAGGATCACCCTGTTTGACACCGATGTTTGAATTAAAGTAAGGTGATGAATTTGTCTTATATCGTATGCATTGTTTTACCTCCCTATACATTGCTTGCAGTGCTTTTACAAGTTTGGAGCTGACCCTTTCTTGCAATAATTTTTACCAAATATAGGTTATTTCAAGCTTATCGAATGCTTTATCGTAATCTATGAAAGCGCAGTAAAGTTTTCTTTGTTGACTTAAGGTCTTAGCAATAATGGCATGTAGAGTAAAAATGCAATCTACCGTCGACTTTCCTTTTTGAAACCCAAATTGATTTGGGATAATTTGTTCATGTTTGATAGACCATTTTGTTAATCGGTTAAGTAGAACCTATCAGAAAAAAAATCAGAAATAATGTCATATGTGTGTTTATAAACTTCTGCGACTAAATTATCAATTCCGCTACTTTTGTTATTATTTTGTGAAAATATTGACTCCTCTATTTCAAAACGACTAATGTCTTTATCTAGGTCTTCGTCCATCTGATCTCGTACATTATCTTCCCTGTTATTAATATGTGTAGGTTCTATTTCATGTAATTGTTGAAAATGTACATGCAAATCCGATACATTTAATTTCTCAGCAACTGGTACATTTGTTTTATACTGCTCTTTTATTTTCTTCCAAAATTGTTGAGGATTATATTTTCCTAATTCTGATAGTTTTTGTCGTTCCTGTAGCTTATATTTGTATTTTTCCTTTCTTTTAATGCGGTTGTATTCATTTTTTAGGTCAATAAAGCGTTCTCGGTTTTCCTCTGTTTTATTCATCACACATGCATTTCTAGCTATTTTATATTGTTTCATTGCATCATACCATGCTTTGTTGAACCACCTATTTCTTGACCTATTAGTCATATTTCTTTTGAAGTCGTTTCTTTGTGTTTTACCAAATATCTGTTGAGTATTTGAGTTCGCTTGGAGTCTAAATGATGCTTGAAATCATTTATTTTATTTGCATCCCATTTAATATACTTCGTATTTCCATCTTCTGTTTCAGATGTCTGGTCTTGTCTTATTGTGTTCCTTCCTATTCCTATATGAATACCTGTGTGATCAGAGAATTCATTTGGGGTCAATATTCGAAAATCATTAATGTAGGAGAAATCATTTATATTTAACATTAAATAGTCAACAGTGCTCGATCTATTTAGTGAATGGAATGTATATTCCCCCACATTCAAATCAATGAATAATCTACCATTTCCTATTACCATAGAAGTGGTCCTGCATAATTATATCAATCTATACCCATGTACATCTATCACCTGATCTCTGTTGGATCTTGGTGGAATTAATACATTCTCAGACATATGATATCCATCTGCATCTATATAGCTATCGAATGACAAAGAGTCATTTTCTGTGGATGTTCGACAATTTAAATCACCAATAATAAAAGTTTTTCCAAGTAGTTTATATTTTTCCAAACCTATTTGTAACTATTCAAAGAAATCGTATTGGTCAGTAATGACAGTCGAAGTATGTGGTAGAATGTATGTGCAACAAATGCATAGGTCTTCATCAAAGTCAAACAGATCTTTACACAGTTTTACCCAGCAAATGCCATTTTGGTATTTCTCTACAATGATCTGTATTTTTCCATTTAATTAATGTGTATAATACACTGATATACCGCCACTGAATCGCCCTCTTCGTGTATTTGCCGATTTCTTACAGAATAAATGTTCACAATTATACCCGTTTATGTTAAGATTAATGCATGTATTACCAGAGATACATGTTTCTGTAAGAATAATAATGTCATATTTATCTATTATGCTTAAGAAATCTGTATCAGCTATTTTTCGCACAAGTCCGTTGATGTTCCACGATATATATCAGCAGGTTACTGTCTTGACTTCCCTAACGCTGCACGATATCGCGTGGTTCACACACTTTACAATTTACGAATATCTTCTTCACCTGGTTGTTGATATACAGTTTTGTACCAAATATACGGCCGGTGGTTCCTCGGCTTTCTTCTTCTCTTAGAGTAGGATATAGCGCCTTTCGTGCATATCGCACTTGTTGTGGCCGCTGGATTCCTATGCTTTGATTTGCGTCCTTAAGCCCCTTTTTGATCGGTTCTTCCCGTGTTGCTAATCGCACATTTTCCCTCTCGCGGTAGTAGTGAAATTTCGCAACTATGGGTCGTGGTTTACGCGATGACACACCCCCAATTCTGTGCACTCTGTCAAATTTAATATTTCCCGCTTGAATGTTTGTCGTTATTTCTATCATTTCTTTCAGCAATCTTTCACAGTTTTCATCTGTCTTCTCTTACCCCGTAAAACATTAGGTTATCTCTCATTGATCGTGATTCTAGTTCAATTAGTTTATCGTTGATTTTTGCTTTGTCCGACTGGTATTCATTAATACATTCTTCCATTTTTCCACATGTTTGATGTAGGTTTGTTATGTTGTACTGAGCCTCTGTACTGCGTATTTCAATTACTTCATTTGTGAAAGAGCATGAGGATTCTACTTCAGCCACTTTGATTTGTAAGGCGTTTACTTTTGCATCCATATCAGACACCTTAACTAGCAGAGAATTGAATGTCTTCTCGATATGTTCTATTTTTGGCATTGAGCCCTTTATAATTTTGATATCTTTAATAATCTCTGTCGCCCATGGCGGTGTACCACTCGGTGTTGCGGGGGATACACGGGCTGTGGTGTAGACATGCCATACGGTTGAAAGTTCATGACTGTCGACACATTGTGACTATGTGGGTTCATAATTGTTGAAACGTAGTCCTGGCTATATTGAAATGATTTATTTGTATTGTTTACACTGGTCTGATCAATGTTATTGCTTGAGTGTGTAGCCATGTGTGCATTAGGTTGTCGTGCCGAGTATTGCTCCTCGCCGGATAATAGTGACATTGCTTTCCGCTTTCCCTTCTTCTTTTTACCAGTTGTCGGTATAATTTTTCTCATTGCCTGACATTTAGTAATTTCTTCAATAACTATCATTTTCCCAACTTTTCTTCTAATTTGATGTCCAAAGTTCGCTAATTACCGGTATATTGTTTGTTTTTTTTGGAGAGCACACATTTCCATGAAACATCATGGGTGCCGGACTTGATTCAAAATATATTACACCTAAATGCAGGTCGCACACACTGCGGTTGATATGATAAGTAGCAGGAAATTATCTGATGAGAAAACTGAAGTTTTGCAATCGTATAAAGCTGCAAATATTTGCCAACCGTGCGTCGTACTAGTATAAAATCACTATATTGACTCGCATTTTGTAAATAAGGTGGCCGGATTAGCTCAGTAGGTAAAGCGTCGGACTGCGGATCGGGAGACTCCGGGTTTGATTCCCACCTCGACCTGCTCCGAATCGCAGTTTCGGCGTGTCCTTGGGCAAGAAAACTTCGTGCTAGCATAGTGGGTGGACTTAAATAGTCGGTCCCGACATGAAAGGTCATCGAGCCAGTGCGGCCGTTAATTTTTGGGAATGCTAACTTGAAATTCAAGTCGACTAAATTAATTAATCAGCTGTATTTAAATTTATATGCTCTGTCGGTATGTAATGATCGAGATTTTGAGTTACATTTTGTGGCGGTCAGCAAAATTAAGTAATTTTTGGGACTGCTAACTTGAAATTCAAGTTAATTCAATTAATTATGCTATAAATTCAGGTGTATTCCAATTTAATTATGCTCAGTCGGTATGATAATAGATTTCGCAAGTTAAATGTTTGGGCGGTCAGGAAAAATAAGTAATTTTTAGGAATACCTATTTGAAATTCAAGTAAATTTAATTAATTATTCAGCGGGTATTCTGATTTAATTATGCTTGGTCGGCATGATATGAGATATCGCAAGATAATTTTTTTCGCGGTAAGGAAAATAAGTAATTTTTAGGAATGCTAATTTGAAATTCAAGTTATTTCAATTATTCAGCTGTATTCAAATTTAGTTATGCTCGGTTGGTATGATATGAGATTTTGCAAGTTAAAATGTTTGGCGGTCAGCAAAAATAAGTAATTTTTGGGACTGCTAACTTGGATGGATGTGCATTCACCTATCTCCGATAATTACGTCGATTTTCTCCCATTACGCCGCATTTTCACCTTTATCCAAATAATCGACCATTACGCCATTTAGTGACGCCGTGCATTTCCATGCCTCCGATAACCGTAGGCTAAATCGATCAGCCAATGGTAACTAGGCTTTGAGATCGATTAACCAATCGTAACTCGGGTTGTGATGGATGCCCAAAACATATGTTAAGCGATCAGTTAATGATAACCAGGCTATGTGATCACTTAACCAATCGTAACTCGGGTTATGACGCGTAGCACAAACCACAGTTTAGGCCGATTTCGTAAATTAACTACCGATTATGACCTTAAACGGCAGTTTCTGGCCAAATGCACAATAATTGCTCAAACTGGGGTTTGGGAGCCTAAACCATGGTTTAGACTCTCAAACTGGGGTTTAGTGAATTATTGTGCATTTGGCGAGCCTAAACTAAGGTTTGCGCAGTCTAAACTGGGGTTTGAGCTCAAACCGTGGCTTAACCTATCATAAACCCTAGTTTGAGAGTCTAATCGGTGGTTTCTGCCGCCAAGTGCACAATAATTTCTCAAACCAGGGTTTAAGAAAACTACCGTTTGGGATCACGATTAGCATTTTTTTTCTTAAACTGTGGTTTGGGTCCAAACTAGGGTTTAGGCTTGTTCATGCCGTGAATGACTCTTTAAAACCAGAACCGCACTTCACATAAGCGAAGTGCGGTTCCAAAATAGCGAATTGCCATCACCCCCCTGTGGCGACGCTTGCTGATTTGACCGAGGTTACCAGGCGTATTGTATCAAGATCAAAGGCACAACTGATAACAGTCTGCTGCAATTAGAGAGTGGAAATTCTGTCTGTTTTTACAAAAAACTGCATCATTTTCATCGGAGAAACAAACAAATATCATATATGTCTTTATCAGAAAAAAATAAATAATGCCATTTTTTTAAATTTGTAAATCGTCCAGAAATGAGAATTGTAAAGTATTTATGTCATCCGACATCGGGTCAGTTTCAACAGTTCCACACACAGTCAACACACGCGTATGAATATACTCAATCACACATGCAATAAAGGGTGGGCATTTTTTAAATATGAAGCAATGTGTTTTTTTATCACAAACAAAAAACATCATTTCTTTTGTATATTTTATTAATTTGTTGAGACACTCTATCAACATGTATATTCGGATAATATTTAAACTGCAAACACACTCAGGAAGCGGGACTATTTTATGTTCCGTACTGCCATTCCACACATGTGTGAATCGGCTTACTGTTGCATGCATATTCCATGATTTTGGAACATGTGTTAATTCTGAAAATGACCGCGACGAGATAAACACAGAAGAAACAAAGTAAAAATGGCCAAACATATAAAACTTGCGATCGGAAGTGATGCTACTTCGATGTCTGAATAACAAACATCATACATGCAGCCCATGATCAGATTGATGCGCAGGCTGATCTGGGGTTTACGCTAGTCGCACATGGTGTCAAGGTTTTGTATATAAAAAATGTGAAACTTTTGCATGAGCTCGCTGTGTGTACTGTGCATGTAATCGGAGCTCCAGATAAGGTGCTTATTTATATCAAAATATTAGAACGTCTTTTAATTTCTTCACTAAAAATGGCAAGTCGGGAGTGATTTAGAATTGTCTCGATGAGACGATTCTAGAGTACTCCCTACTTGCATTTTTTTTTTTTGTTGGGAAAAGTACCCGGGAGAGTTGGTCAGAATACCCACCTTAACTGGAGCTCTGGTAAATAACTTATTGGAACATTTAATCAATACATTTAATATATATTGAAGAGTCACCAATATGCACCAGGTCAGGATATCCGAATTTCAGGGCTGAATAGTTTCTGTAAGTATTGAGCTCTGATTTTGAGAATTCCCCTCATTATGTACAGGTTGCATACAGAAATATTCCAACCCGTTGGTCCGGCCTTAAATGACCCGGCCTTGAATGACCTTACATGTTGATAGGCCGTTCAACACCAATAATCAATCAATCTAAACTAGATTGGGTATTGCGCAATACAATACAAAAAGTATTGTTTACTGACAAAGCAGTGGGATAAGTTTAGCTGCCACTCTCTGATAACTATTTTTCCTGTTTATTCCGTGAACATATCCACACGCATTTGAACCGTGTCAAATAGTGGTCACAAAGTATACATCTGTGGAGAAATAATACAAATATCAGCTTCCCCCCCCCCCCCCCCCCCCCCCATGAACTGCTCAACATCAGACTAAAGTGTCATATAAACAGGAGACGGTCAAGTACCTTTATGTGGTACTTATAATATCTGACTATGGCTCTTCAATGTTCAAATTATTTAAGTTCATTCAAACATAAGGGTATTTATCTCTCGAAAATATGCTGATTGGTTTGACAGTGTAGATCAAGATGAGACGGCTCATTATGATCAGCTAGTTCATCTGGATCTACTTTATTGAAAGCATAACAATTCATGAATTTTGGAACCATGAACTATGTAAATCTTGGGGAGTATGATTACTGCTTCCTGGTAAAATGTACATGTACATGTATACAGAGATTATCACTAAATTGTGTCTGTGTTATGTGTAAACATGTGTGTAAATACCACTTGACCAGCTGGTCATCTGGAAACAAAAAAAAGTAGTCCGGCAAATTGGTTCTGGGGAAATAAAGATGACCACTGGTCACTGCCCAGTGGTTTTATCGGGTGTTATCTCTTAATGGCCTTTTTTATAGCATTGCACAGTGGGTGGTCACTATGGCTAAACGCTGTTTGTATCCAGCAATTTTGTTTTAAAGGAAAGTTCATGTCATGTATTGGATTACCACCTCAAACGGCAGTTTCTTGCCAAATGCACAATAATTGATTAAACTGAGATTTGAGCGCCTAAACCATGGTTTAGACTCTCAAACTGGGGTTTAGTAAATTATTGTGCATTTGGCGAACCCAAACTAGGGTTTGAAGAGCCTAAACTAGGGTTTAAGCTCCAAACCATGGCTTAAGGAATTAGTGTGCATTTGGCTTGCCATAAACGCGTATATTTCAGATAATTAAACATTCATTTCAAAGCTCTGTAACTTCTGCAGTATTTGTTATTTCTGAATGCGGTTTTCAGCATTAATTTTATATTATCAAAGTATATCAATTAAAGAAATAAAAAAAAGTTGTTTTATTGATATTTAATATAAGTGGATAACACAGACATTCAGTGTATTAAACATGGACGTCACCAAATATTTTTGAAAACTGGGTTCTATCTGAGAAGCAACTGAAATACGTAAGGGGCTAATGTAATATACTATGAATACTGTAACGGCGAATGCGTCAGAGAACACAATATAACAATAAAACACACGATTAAAGTATTTACAAAATTAGCATTATGCCTACCCTTTGTCTTCAGAGCATTTAAGAACGTGGTCCATTTCCCTTCTTCCTTGCTCTCCAGTATTCGATCCAGCAACATATGTACGGCGGCACATGCAGAGTTTTGTTCCATTATCTCTGCCTTATTGATTGTGAATCACAAATACAGTAGTCTTATATATAGGTTATCAAACTTTGAACGA
Source organism: Conchocele bisecta (assembly GCA_029237695.1). Lineage (NCBI taxonomy): Eukaryota > Metazoa > Mollusca > Bivalvia > Lucinida > Thyasiridae > Conchocele > Conchocele bisecta. The sequence continues at coordinate 52,810,969 of CM055274.1, forward strand.
CGACCAATATAGCATATTTTTCTTATTTTTCCATGAAAACACATCTTGGTATTTCATTATAATTGTCTCCAATGAGACAATTCTAATGAAATGCCAATATATGTTTTCATTTCCAAACAAACTATTCAATAATTGCTGTCTGTTAATGTGTAAACAGTAATGTGATTTTATTTTACCCAATTGAAATTTTGAAACACCCAATTGCTTCAGAAATGATGGAGTAACAATACACAATTAGTACTGTCTGTTCCACGTTTTACTGCTGACGAACTTTCGGCTATTAAACACATTAAATCTAAATAATGTTTAAAAGTAAGTAATTTTTCATCAATAACAAAAAAGTCACCCTCCGCAAAATATTTCGTTGGATGAAAATCCATCAGATATTGATTTTATTGCGAAAAAACTATTTTCATAAGGGAATTTAACATGCGTAGTCAATTTACAAAATGTTTCGTTGTTTTGATCCTGAAGTATCAAAAAAACGAAAAAAAAAGGAAATTGACTCCGAAACATGGTGAGATAGCTTGAAAATGATGTAATTAAGAAAACAAAAGTTAGATTTTGAAAATCGGTCCACAAATAAAACAAATATTTAAAAATAAATCTATCTTTTGCCCCCCATGTTAAATTCCCATAGGAAAATAGTTTTTTCGCAATGAAATCAATATTTGATGGAATGTCATAAAACCTTTTTTTTCGGGGAGGGTGACTTTTTTCTTATTGATTAAAAAGTACTTACTTTTAAATATTTTTTAGATTTAACGTGTTAACAGCCAAAAGTTCGTCGGCAGCAAAACGTGGAACAGACAGCCTGAATAATTCCTTATCTGGAGCCCTGATTTCAATATCTCATAATCTGTAGTATGTTTATATAAACTACATCAATGAACATCCTGTATGTCAACGTGAATAAACGATGTTACACACTGTAGCATGTTAACCCTAAATATATGGTTTCTATTTATTCTTGAAAACCATTATAAAATAGCGGTTTCCCAAAATAGTGGTTTCTGATTTACTACAATAACAGTGTATTTGGACACAGTATGATGTATCAAAATAGTGGTTTCTGATTTACTACAATAACAGTGTATTTGGACACAGTATGATGTATCAAAATAGTGGTTTCTGATTTACTACAATAACAGTGTATTTGGACACAGTATGATGTATCAAAATAGTGGTTTCTGATTTACTACAATAACAGTGTATTTGGACACAGTATGATGTGTATCACAGTATGATGTATCCAAATACACTGTTATTGTAGTAAATCAGAACGACCATACTAACCATAAATATTGGTAAACTATTTATTGTGGGACATATTAAAATAATAAGTGTTTCCATCGACAAAATGTGTCCGACTATGAAGGTTATTACGGTAATGTGAAAAGAATATTACCTATGAACGGGAAATAGCTAATAATCTCCCGAACTTTGATGCTACCCTCCAGTTGGGTACGAAATATTTCTACCATCTGCGGAACATAGTCAGATGGGTCTACACAATATTTCCTCCATGCACCGCCCACATTCCTCAATTCTTCCGGGTGTTTGCATTTATTACTGCAGGTCCATTTTTTGCAATCATGCACATCTCCGTTTGACCCGACTGGAATATTGCAGCTGGTGTGGTCTTTTTGGAGTTCTCGTGTTCTCGTCGAGAATGGTACTTCTCGTCTTGTGTTGCTTGCAGAAGAGTTACATGTGGAGCTGCCTCTTGATCTGTCACTGAATGCCGAGTCGTTTGAGGTAGGGCTTCGTCGGACAGATTCGTCCATCTGAAACTGATTAGGTAACTCGCTGTATATTTTCCGAATACAAGCTGATTGATACATGTATCAGGTGTGAGACCAGCATGGTGCTCGCTACACAACCGCCTGCGTCAATCTTTCACAGATTATCGATTGGCCATTGGTAATTCTAACTCGTATCAAACAATTTGATTGTCTGAGTCTTAGCTATAGCACAGCTCATGCCCAGTCAATCAATATGCTTGATTTAAGGCACAAAATGTAAATATTTTGAAGTAAAGAAATAGGCAAATGTTGGCTGGATTACTGTCTGTTCCATGTTTTGCTGCCGACGAACTTTTGGCTATTAAAAACATTAAATCTAAAAAAAAAAAACTAAGTACTTTTTTATCAATAACAAAAAAAGTTACCCTCCCCAAAAACAAGAATTCCGCGGAATCAAATGTCTCGCCTTGTTCCGCCTTGACCCTGGGGTCTTGACCTTGACCACGGGGCCCCGAGAATAGTCATTATTCATCTACATATCATAGTAAAGGTATGTATAAAGTTTGATGACTGTAGCTGATAAGGTGTTGAAGTAATGACCGTAACACGAAAACATTACATTGAATTATGACGTCGCCGCCGCCGCCGGAAAAGCAAAACCTATGTCTCGCTTTCCGCTTTCACGGGAGAGACACAAAAAAAGAATTTTGGTCAAGGTTTCTTTCATAGTTGCTGCACAATAAATAGCATATGGGCTGTACATGTATATCGTCAGTATATAACATAGACGTGAGTGAGTGGTGTCACAATCCCTATTGAATGTGCTGAGGGTTGTTTCAACACAAAAACATTAATTTCTGTTGTTTTCTCCATCAAATGACAAAGTCTTTTTGACAAAGTTTCTATCATGGAGTTGCCCCATAATAAATATCATATGGATTCAGCAGGTATATGCCCAGTTTACAAGACAGACATAAGTGAGTGATGTCACAATCCCTACTGAATGCGCTGTGAGGGTCGTTCAACCAAAAATGACGATTTTTTGTTGTTGTTTTTTCGTCAAGGTTTGTTTCATAGAATTGCCCCACCCCACAATAAATATCATATGGATTGTGCAGGTATATGGTCAGTGTACAACATATACATGATTGAGTGGTGTCACAAACCCCATTGAATGTGCTGTGAGGGTCGTTTAACCAAAACATTTGTATTTATAGAACAACTCTGAAATGAAGTAATGGGCGCACTCGATTGCAAGCCCCCGCGAGACTTTTGGCGTTGTAAACACATTGTGGACAGGGTTGAGGAATATTTTCAGCAAATCTTACTAAAATGTTTACCTTGGCAATATATTCTTCACACTGGCTTGGAAACAGCAAGCACCTGCGTGACTTAGATGTATTTGTTGCAAATTAAGATCAAACAAATGCGTATTTTCATGTAAAGTGATTGTCCGGATAACTGGTATGACCCCTGTAGAGTTTTTGTTAAAAAAAACAGTATTCCAGGCAATGTGCACCGGCCCGGGGCTCGAACTAGGGACCTGGTTTACCGTACCATCGCGCTAACCGACTGAGCTAGCCGAGCACGAATACACACTTCCTCCCCACAGTGAGTTACGTACCGTGACATACTCCCACGCCAAATTGGAATTTGTACACGAATTCTATATTTAATTCGTCTCTGAATTACATATTTTTGGTAGATTTTGGGTAGTATAATATATATCAGTCACGGTCCCTCGTTGGGCGTCAAATGTCACAGGGTGCCAAATGTCACAGGGTGAGAAACATGTGCACCGGCCCGGAGGTCGAACTCGGGACCTCTGGTATACCTACCATCGCTCTAACCGGCTGAGCTAGCCGGGCACGAATACACACTTCCTCCCCACAGTGAGTTACGTACCGTGACATAAGCAAGTATGCATGCGGTCTGCATGTGTCTTTAACCCTTTACATTCTGAGCATTTTCCAAATTTATATAAAACACATAAGCAATTATGCATGCAGTCTGCATGTGTCTTTAACCCTTTACATTCTGAATATTTTCCAAATATTTCCCTCTTATTTTTCCCATTGAAAGTATATGTTGTGTCCACTCATTTCATGTCTCAACTAGACGGTTCAAATGGTGGTCACAGAATATACTTTCATGGAGAAATTAGAACAAATCAGTTATACAACAAGAATTCCGCGGAATCAAATGTCTCGCCTTGTCCCGCCGCCTTGACCTCTAGCCTTGGCCAGAAAGCAATTTTCACTGGCCCGAACATATTATACAATTAATGACTAGTGAGCCATAGAATATCAAATTATATTCTATGGCTCACTAGTCAATAATTGTTTTAGTATATGATAATAGTCGGTATATAGCACTTACGACCTTATGCTACTAGACAAAAATTGAAAAAGAATTTGAAAAAAACAAGAAACGAGCTAAAGCCACGAAGGCCAGGTTGTTTCCAAGCATAGACCCTTGGATAACATAATTATACCCACTTTTTGTAGACTAGATGGCCGTGGCCTGCATGTCGCGCCTTGGGGCGAGGCATGGACACTAACAAAAAAGAGATATAGTAGATGGAAAAACCTTAACCGGACAACCGGACACACGGACGTACGGACGGACGGACGGACAGACGTATGCCAAAATGCCGACTATATCGCGCTTTCCGCAAGCGGGCGCGACAATGATGATAAACACCCATGTGAAGTATCAAGGTAATGGGTGAAGCAGTTGCAGAGATATAGTACACAAAAAAATCAAAGTAATTTGACCTTGACATTGGGCACAGGGGCCGCGCGGTTGGGGGGTAGAATGAAAATATGGATGATGATAAACACCCATGTAAAGTTTCATGGTAATTGGCGAAGAAGTTGCAGAGACATAGTATAGCGAAAAACTTTAACCAAAAAACTTTAACCAGACGTATGTTAAAAAGTTAACGTTGAAAATGTCAGTTACGTAGAAATAATATGTGAAGGTAATAAAAATGGTCACATGTTGGATAGTTGTATGTGGTGGGAACCCCTTGGTTATGTGAAAGTTTGGTGGTCCTAGGTGGTACAGTACCAAAGAAATGGAGTTAAACACGAAAACTTAACATTGTAAACGCGAAAAGTTCACATTGACTGCGCGGAAAAAATGGGTCAAGTTCAAAAAAAGGTAACATGTTGGATAGTGATATGTGGTGGGCACCCCTTGGTTATGAAGCTGTGAAAGTTTGTTGGTCCTATGTGTTACAGTAACAAAGAAATGGACTCAAACACGAAAACTTAACATTGATTGTGGACGCCGCCCGCCCGCCTGGCTTTCGCCAATCCAATAGCCTGGATTTTTTTTCTAAAGAAAACCTGGCTAAAAATGGAAAAAAAGTTTAAAAAAAAAAGTTTAAAAATTAACAAAAAAATAATGATCGCTACTGGAGCCCAGAATTTTTATGATAGTCCTATATTTATGTACATATCATATCTGCGCAGGTCTACATATTGCCACAATATTGTCAACACAGTTTACGGAAATGTAATACCCAGGTATAATAATATACCTGTATAAATTACCTGTAATAATTTAGCTGGACATTTAGTGGTCAATTTGGAAATTTGCACATGCTTGCACATGCACAAGTGTTCAACTGGATGCTATTGTTCTCTCTACAGGTAAGGTGTACAGAGCGCACGAGAAAACGGGTCTTCATGCATTAATGTTCAGTTTGTAGCATAGAAAGAAATGGAGTTTGACCTTGATCCCGGAATTTTTTTTTAATAGTCCTATATTCATCTACATATCATAGTAAAGGTATGTATAAAGTTTGATGACTGTAGCTATCTCGCCAGGTTTTGGAGTCAATTTCCAAAATTCCATGAATTCAATGTACTTACTTTTAAATAGCCAAAATGTTTGTCTGCTTTGCTTTTGCCTTCTTTCTCAATAAAAGTTTTGGAAATTGACTCCCCCATGTTAAATTCCCATAGGCAAATCATTTTTTCGCTATAAAATCAATATTTTATGGAATTTCATAAAATAATTTGTTGTGGGGGAGGGCGACTTTTTTGTTATAGATCAAAAAGTACTTACTTTTAAACATTTTTTAGATTTAATGTGTTTAATAGCCAAAAGTTCGTCGGCAGCAACACGTGGAACAGACAGTAGTGCAGGTGATAGTGTAAGGACATTTATCCATGCGGTTAGGGTATCAACATTTTCATTGAAACGGGATGCAGTTTGGTAAATAAATGTATTTTTGGGAAGCAGCTGCATTTTAACGAATACACGTTGTCCTGACCGAAATCGTACGTACATTTATCAAGCATTGCAGCTTAATAACGAATTAACAAATATATTCGTTTGTGTTTTATTTTAATAACGTACCAAAAACTATAATTACTTTCTGACTACAGTATGGGTCCCAAGAACACAGGGTCTGAAAACGGAGCAGATAACCGAAAAATGTTGTCGTCGAATTCTTGAGACCGAGCTCAGTGTATCCTATGAATATAATGCCAGGCGAGTACGCTGATAACACTTTTATCAAGTGACGATCGAAAACTGATCAAATTCCTCAGGGAACCTCAGAATTACATTTGTCATGTTTACTAGCATTACCTAATACAGTCGAACCTCCACGAACGGCCACCTCTCTACAACAACACCCTCTCTGTAACAGCCGCTATTAGATATCCCAAATGGATGATTTCCTATGTATCTAACCCTTAGACTGCTGAGCACGAACATTCTCGTCTGCTTTGCTTTTGCCTTCTTTCTCAATTAAAGCATGCTTTGACAGCACTTTGGAATCATTTTCATTGGAAATGATTCTTAAATGCTGTCAAAGCATTATTTGATGAGAATTATCGAAGAAAATAAATAAACATTAACATTTAATTCAGCATTAACCTCCCTACTACAGCCACCTCTCTACAACAGCCAGTTGTTTTTCAAATTAGATTTAGCATCTGCAGGTTGCTATTCTTAATGGTTCACAAAATATCGAACCATCTACATTCTGCAAAGCTTCGTTTGGCGTTAAGTATACATATATTGTAGATAGCTGTGTGTTATACTGATAAAATAGTAGTTCGTGCATTAATTTCAAATTTCGTAGTTACGGCTATTCAAAGGGGTATACGCACTGCTCCGAGAATATTTGTTTATAACTAGCCCCTGTTATGTCAAATGTATCTAGCATAGTATTGTTTTTGGCGATCTGTCGGTGAATGTACATGTATATGCGTCTGTTAGTTTTACGTTTAGTGCTGTGAAATATAAATTTTGATTTCAAGTAAATATATTTATATCCTCTTGTCAGAGACTTAAATGGTATACATGTATGCGATAATTGAATTACACAACGGTGACAATTACATACAGGAATGTTCATGTAAATATTATATACATAGTGGTTTGGCTAGTAGTGTTCGACTGGGCCAAGTATGCTAGAAATGTGACATAAAGTGATACAGTATGAAGAAAAACTTGTTTTACAAACAAATACGGCCTTCTAAACTTAGCCATGTTTTATATACTTTTAAATAAACTTCTGTATATAACTTCTGGATGTGTGAATTCGTGCCCGGTTAGCGATGGATAAAAGCGATGGTACGGTATATCAGAGGCCCCGGTTTAGAGCCGCGGGTCGGTGCACGATTATCTGGCCCTATGAAATTTGGCGCCCATGTCATATTGAACACTTGCAGTATGATGATCTTTGTGTTAAGACGAAACTATTTCTTTTTCTCACAAATACCACATTTTCAACATTTCTACATGTGTATGCATACCAATTATGTATATGGTATATAGTTTGTGTTATCAACTCCTCCAACAGCTTCAAATTAACCAATCCCTCGACGGGCGTATTTTCTGACTGGTGTCACTCTTTTTCGTGCACTATAACTTACTTATTGTTTGTCCCGCCCATACGTCCTTTCGATACTACTACGTTATTGGCTGTTTGACCCAAGCGCACATGTACACGTGTGAACACGATGTGTGCCATGTGAATATCTGACAACAAGCCTGGTATGCATCTTTCTACGTATTGTATCAATTAATGAATAAATATAGTAAATATTGGGGAAATCGTCGCAATATGTGATCATTAAGTTAAATGTAAGAAAAAAGCTGTTGTTTGTTTTGCTTTAAGACACGTTACGAAGTTAAGAATATACAGTTGAACTGTAATTCAGACAATTTTCACCACTTGAAAAGTGAAATTCTCATATACAGAAGCTGACGCCACATTTGAAGTTTTTAATAAATTGATGATTTAATATACCAGTTTAATAAGAAACTCGGCATAGCCTCGTTTCTTATGAAATCAGTAAAAAGGTTTCATAATAAATATCATATTAAACCTTTTTACTGATTTCATAAGAAACGAGGCTTTAAACATTTATACTGAGTTCATAAGAAACGAGACTATGCCGAGTTTCTTATTAAACTAGTCAACGAGTTTAATAAATACCATATTAAATTAAATCATCATAAATGTTAGAATATATTTATTGCATAAGTATAGCATCATACATTGAACATGTACTTGTTAGCATACCTGTTTTCTGTATCGCGCTAAGTTGCATATTTATGACACTAGTGTATTGTGATTTTTATTACACTGTGTCAGTACACTGCGAGTGTCCATATCATAGCATCCCGTCCCCGTGAGATAGCATCTAGCATGAGTTAACCATCTCGTTCCCACAACATAGCATCTTGTTCCCACGAGATGACATCTAGTTGGAACGACATTTCATCGCGTTCACACGAGATAGCATCTCCATCGAATAGAATAGCAGATATTACTTCACCATCTTGAATGACAATCATGCTACCTGGTGAATAGCTGACTATATCAGGGGCACGAGATACTATATAATGGGAACGAATTGATGTGTTGTAGAAACGAGATAACTCGTTTAAATGAGATGTTATCTCGTGGGAACATGGGAACAAGGGCCTATGTCGTGGGAAAGAGAAGCTTGCGAAGTGGAAACGACATTCCATCTCATGGGAACGAGATGCTATGTCGTTGGAACGAGATAGGAAAATGATATGCGCATATCCGTTTTCAGCGGCCAAAACATACTGAAAATATGAACGATATTCGAAATAGATATGATATGATCATGGCTACTTACTTGTATGTATCTTCTACTACTAGTTTCGTGATAAAATGGTGAACACGGAAGTAAACAATCAGTTGATATAATTACATAGGACAGGATATATTATATTATAATATGAGATACTTGAAATGTATATCAACATTACCGAAGTACTTGGACTAGATGTACGCGGTATCCTCTTCCTTCTTATGCAGGAATAACACCCGCCCATTGCTACCGACAATGCAAATAGGTGTTCCTTATCACAAATATTTTAACAACAGGTAACTGATTTATCGGAATGACACACAAGTTGTATTATAGTTTACTGGATTAAAAGGGAATTCCCGGTGTAGTATTATTATACGAGGGGTGATCAAATAATACGTGGACTTTTGTTATATATTGAGCATTCTACGTCGTACAGTAATGTAAATTACACCACTTGGAAAATTAATAGATATTCAATGATTTCACACAAAGTGCCAGCGTAGTTATCTTACGCCGACGCATTGAAAACATACAGTTCATGCATGTCGGCGCAAACCCGTGACGTTATTGACGTCGGAGCGCCACGTTGTCGTTGATTGACGTTGATAAATGTTGAGGCTACATTCAACATTCTCATTCGGTTTCAGCCAGTAACCGGGGAACTCATCGGGCATATACCTTACTATTCTGCCAATGTTCTGTCAATGTTGTCTGAACCGTTTCGTAATGGACGTCGATCTACTTTGATAGACGCGTCATATGGTGAACAGTCAGTTGTTTTCAACTACGTTCACAATTATAATTGGTTTACGTCGTTCCCACTGCTGTTCGCATGCACTTTCGGTCTGTTTGAAATCGCTTACTGTATCACTGCCCATATTTATTGTCATTCTGACGACGCCGTTTTTTGGTAACAATATTGAGCGCCCGCTTTCAAATCGCTGTTCAATGTATTACTACATTGTACACGCACCATCACCTATGTGTATCATAATGTAAACGTTTTATATAAACTGATCACTTGCAGCAGACGACGTTTAGCGGAATGTGTTGATCATATAATATACTTTCTACTACAGTATAGTTGCAGAACAAAACATTTGAACATTTCGGTTGCGCGGGTACCTCGTTACTATGGATACGAAAATATATGTGTATTGTTCATCGTTCAAACCTTTATAAACGTGAATATTTCAACGTATGCGCCATTGCTAGATATACATTGGTGTAACATTTTAGGATGCTGCACCTTGAAATAATCAAATCATAGCAAAAGTCCACGTATTTTCTTATCACCCCTCTAGATAGGCGATAAATACAAAAGTTAGTACTTTGATAGTGCAGCTACATTATAGTACTAAATCTTGCTTACAGGTACGTAACTCGTTGATGGTAGATCATCAATAGCATGTGCTTTACTACGATGATGCAGTGTGCACTACAACTCGTCCATGGTTTTGCATGATGCATGTTCGGGATCACATAGCACATAACTGTGGCTCAGAATATCTGATTTACAGTGAAACCTCTCTAAGACATGCACCCTGGGGACCTCTCAGGGTGTTCGGTTTAGAGAGGTTCCACTATAATTGTTGCTGGGGGCCAGAATGTATCAATTGCAGCTGGCAGTGATGTGTCGTCCTCAATCTACCAGCAAAGCGTGAACAAAACTTTAGTATGTGACTCGGTTTACATTTAGCAATCGCGTTAACGATCCTGATCAAGAAATTACCTTCACTAAAGCTGAAGACTACCTATACATGTATAGAGTACTGCAAAAAGTGTTGTCCATACTTTCCACACATTACATACATACAGCATCACACATATCGTGTTCAGGAAAGACAACTGTGGTGTGCATATAATGTACTTTTGTACTGGACTTAGTCTTGGACCTCTAGTCGTACAGCTACCATCAATACATGGTGCCGGTGGGGACATCCATGTCCATTGACACGTTTCCATTGTGTATCTGCCGCAATACCCATTGAATTTGTTACATAGAGTTGTTAATATTTGCTTATGTATAACCCAAAGTGTATGTTGTTAACACTCCGTTGAACGAATCATCAACTGAGTGATACAATGTGTACGTTTGGTGAGAAAAAATAGAAAAGCAGAATAATAGTTACAATTCTGTATAGAATGGGATAAATGCACACAAAATGCACCATTCACGGTTTTGATTTTCAAACGTTTCCTGGGGAGCGCGCTACCAGGACCAATGGTTATATACACACTATGATTGTAACGAATTTGATACATATGGAACGCCATGATAGCTGTCTCATATACGAGTGTCAGTCAATAAGTAACCGGACGAGATACTTTCTAGTCACGGTTGACTTCCTCTTTCTCGATATAATTTCCCGACAATTCAATACATTTCTGCCAGCCAGATTTCAGCGCTGTAATTCCTTACAATACAAAACTGGAAGGTTTTTCCTCGACCCACTGTTTAACTGCTGCCTGGAAGGATTCATCGGACCGGAAGTGACGTCCACGAAGACCTTTTTTCAAGTTTGGGATTTGGAAATAGTCGTTGGGGGCCAGGTCTGGTGAGTATGCTGTGTGCCAGATTCAATGCCTGCAGTCGCCAGGGCTTCGACTGTAAGTTTGCATGTATGGACCCTGGCGTTGTCATGCTGCCTTTGGTGTGTTTGCCACACCTTTTCTAAATAATGGCTACTCTGACCTGATCAGCGCAGTATTGCCCATTCATTGTACGACCACGAGGTAGAAAATCCAGCAGGATTACCCCTTTAGAATCCTAAAAAATGGTGGTCATAATCTTACCTACTGATGTCTGGGTCTTGTATTTCTTGGGTCTCGGAGACCCCTTCCCCACCCACTGACTACTTTGCTCTTTCGTCTCTGGATCATACCAGTGAACCCATGTATCAATTGTTCGACCAGTAACGGTAGCACTTCCTCGCGGTAGCCCGGGATGGATTGTGGAATAGGGGTTAGGACACCGGACTTCCAAGACAGAGGTTGTGGCTTCAAACATCGCATTATGCACCAACAATACTTTTAAATTCATAGTATTTCCATCCCACTGGTCTATCTGATTATACTTTAAACTGTGGCCCCGTCTCTATATGATACTAGCTGTTGGTGGGACGTTAAACCCATTCACTTTCACATTTTTCCTCGCGGTAACCTCGGAATTCCCAGTGGAATCTCTAAACCGGACACCAATAAAATATATCTGCTCTATTTTGAGAGTTTTCTTGGAAACGCATCTGAGATAATACTACATGTCTATGACATAAGTACATGTATGTCCCAGAAGGTCATATGCCTGATTTACAGTGGAACATCTCACAAACCGGACACGCTGGGGACCGGTTTAGAGATGTTTCGCTGTAGTTTCGCTTCCTTTTTTGATAATTTTAGACAGTAGCCAGGGCCAGGTTGCTCAAAACCTCTGTTAGCTTAACAGACTGTTTTAGCAATGCTAAGGATTTAACAGTCTGTTAAGATAACAGAAGCTTTGAGCAACCGGGCTCTGGTGTACTGTATGTATGTGGCTGTGACTGGATAAATGGGTCTTATGGAATTTTGGAAAGGGTCTCGACTAATCTAGAATGTTAATGTGATCGCACACATTCCAAACATTCACTCAAATATATCTGGTTCATAGAAACAAATGATTAATTTGGATTTAAAAAAGTTTACATGACGTCACAACGTAACGTCAAAACGCGGGAAAACACGTCATTGTATAACTATTTCAATTCATGGATTATAATATAATCTCAAAAATAGACTAAATGTGCAATATATCCACTGTGGAAGTGTAATAAATAGGATAGTCCATCGTACATGTTTGAACAGCGGAAATAATACACTCGTGTCCGTCGGCGTCAGTGCAAGCAACTCGTTCGCTACGCTCACTCGTTGCTTTCGCGGAAGCCGACGCATACTCGTGTATTATTTCCCGCTATTCAAAATGTACGATGGAATATCCTCTATGTACATGTAATTTGAGATTTCCATTTCCATGCGTCAAAGCGACGTCACATAATCCCCGATTCTCCGAGCACAGATTTTGCTCTGTAGTTTGGACCACTTACAGTCAATGATACTAAGGTTCGACCAATGACCAGCCGTGGGTAAACGTTTGCCGTTGCACGAGGGAACTGTTTGAACCCCAAGGTTGTAGGCCGCGGGTTTAAACAGTTCCCCGAGTGCCACGGCAAACTTTTACCTATAACTGTCGATCACATATACCAAGTTCAAACAAAATTCGTCTGCAAGTTCATAAAAAGTAATTTGAATAATTATTCAGGTTGTCTCAAAATATGTACAGTCCATGGGGGTTAAGGACGAGTCATTTTTGTATTTCAAGCCCCGAAAAGGAAAACATAAGCAATTTATTTAAAAATATAATATTTTATTATAACATAAATCTGAAGGCGACTACCCCAATATTTTTTTAATTTAGCGTCTTACAAAAGTGACATTTCGGCGGCCATCTTGAATGATGGACCAAGCGGTTGACGAGTAGAAGACGTTAGAAATCTATAATAAAATAATGGCCTTGCGGCGGCCATATTGGATGACGTAATACGTAAGCATTGGAACTAATTGTCGCTTAGTCGCCACTATAGTCACCGCTTTTTTCGTCGTCGTTCGAAATCTCTAAAAGTTTGTACAAGCTTCGTCATCATGTTATAACTTTAGTATTACTTTACGGATTGCTTCACTATTTGGACACTTGATATATGTGAGCAGTTGGAACACACTCATGCCGCCATTAACGTAACCGTGACACGTTTTACCTTCACATTTAACAATTTCTTCATCATGATATAATTTTAATATTACTAGACAGCTTGCTTGATATGTGTTAGCATTTGGAGCACACTTATACCACCATTGACGTGACCTTGACCTTTTGTACCTTCACATTTTTGTGGAATCAAAATTGTTGTCGCTTATTCTGTACACATGTATCCTGGAACTTGTTGACGATTATTCTGTTGACGCTTACTCTGTACACATATTGCATGGAGCGTGTTGTCGCTTTTTTTGTAAACATATCGTAGTGAGATTATGCGGCACCATGCTGCCGGTAACATCACAAGATTGCAGCTTGACCACATCGTAAATGGACACGTAGCATAGAATGGACTTGTCCATATCATGTACGTTTTGTTTCATATGTACCACAATTGAGCGCCAATTTGACAAAGTATAATCGCTGTTCAAACATTTCCGTAAATTCTTTGGAAATTCTTATAGGAAACCATTTCCCGCAGCATATGTAAAACTAGAAAATGTGTTCATAGAACACGGATGCCCCACATATCGCTTTGATAACCCTAAATGAGGGGCCAAATTCCAAGTCAAAATTTATTTAACCGAAGCGTAAGTGAGAAACTCTTTTTGAAGCACAACACATGTGACCTTGACCCTGGGCTTGGGCGGAGGGGGCAGGAGACGACGTGGATTGGCACAGGACAGTAGAGGACCTTTAGAGCAATGCGTATATGAAGTATGAAGCTGATCCGTGAAAGGAAACAGAAATTATTAGATATTTACCCGAGCGTTAAAGTTTTCGAAGCACTAAGTATGTGACCTTAACCCTGGGCTTGGCGGGGGCAGGACGAACGTGGATTTGGCACAGGGCGGTAGAGGACTATTAGAGCAATGTGTATATGAAATATGAAGCAGATCGGTCGACGGATGAAGAAATTATTAGACATTTACCCGAGCGTTAAAGTTTTGTGACGGACGGACGGACGGGACGGACGGGACGACGGACAAGGGTAACACTAAATGCCCCCTCCACTATCGTGGTGGGGCATACAAACGATTATTGTAGTTCTCTATCATCAGAACTTGGTACGCTTCATTAATAACTGGGTAAAAGAACACATGTTTATAAACTGTATAATACACATATTCATGAAGAAAATGCATTTATATATTTTCATGTGCCCCTCTATGTCAATTTTAGTTAGCTAAACGTCTAATACAAATTCCGTATTTATTTTCGGAATATTGAGTTTGACCTTTCCCCACTACCCAAGTTGTATATTTGTCTGTCAGCAGCCAAAACACGACACTTTGGCTATTGACAGACGTCTGTCAGAATCCAAAACCCCGGCCTTTTGGCTGCTGACAGACGTCTGTCAATAGCAACTACCTTATTTTTATACAAATGGGCATATTGCATTTAAGATTTTTATAATTTTATTATATGGACGACTTGTGAAATGAAATTTGAAACTAAATAACCATACGACCGGTATTTTTCGATAACACATAACAATATCAGTATTATGTAATCATAATGCTAATATTTCTTTTAAACTTTATTTATATACATGTATTTATATAACAATTCCAAACAAACGCGAGAACAATTATAGTCGGCGTAAATGGAGGCGTCTGCATGTTTCTTAATTTGGGTTAAAACCGGAATACTCACAGAAAACAAACTTATCCTGTCTGGCGATCACCATCAGATATACATGTACATGTACTTACAACTTTAAGATCGACCCCGGGGCGCATGTGTGCGCTCTTTACTAATTATGCTAATCGGTCCCGTTCAGATTAGAGCGGGGTCGGGTATTTTCGGCCGTCTAAGACGGAACCGTACACGCTGTAAAAACTCAGTTCACATTTTGCGATTTATTTATAGATTACACTGCATTACGCATTTTGATGAGTAACGCTAACCTTCATTTGAACGTGACAACCGATTTTCGATATATGCAAACACACTCGGGTAACACTGCATTCATGTATTCATGACTTAATTATGTGTCTATGTACAGAGTGGACTGCGGTTCTCTTACCAGGCGAATTGCAATTCCTGGAGCGCAGGATTGCAATTCGCGTTCCCATTAATTGCAATTGGACCGCAATCGGACTGCAATCATGTGACTGCGGTCCAAAGAGTTGGTTGCGGAATTGCAATACTTATATCGCAGTTAGCGATGCGCTCCGCTTTTAATTGCAGTTTACTTTAAACTGCGAAAGAATGACCGCTTTACGCTGCGCTCTGCGGTCAAACCAGCGGACCGCTCTGCTTGACCAATGCGGCAATAAAATCTAAATAGTTTACAAACGTATCCGTGTTCCAATCCAAAATGTTATCCCATCTATTTCATTCAAAGTGGCTAGAAAGTCAGCGGTATTGGTGATCTGTTTTTTTTGGTGTGCAAATATAAAGCGGCGGGTTATTGCGAGACAAACAGTGAAACATTGACCTTGACAATTTCTTGGACAAAACAAAATGTCGTCACTGCTGTTTCGAATATCAAGAACACATTAATAGACACCACCATACTCACAATATATTTATTTTCATATAAAATCAAATTATAATGTGTGGTCTACGGTATAATATTGCAAAACTAAGCATCAATTTTGCGTTTTGTTTACTTTTTCGTCGTTATTAAATTACGTTTTCCTATTCTGTTAACATTATTTCGACGCGATCCTATAGTCGACATGACAATTTCTGAGATCAACACAACTTTTCATAATGTCTTTCAATTTCAAGCTGCAAGGAGACTGTGAATTGCATATTAACCATAATAACATGGTGAACATATTGATAATAATTGTAAAAGAAAAGCATATTTTAATTTTCGAAACCTGATCATAAAAAAAATATTAAAAATTTATTTTGGAATTAGATTTATATTACTGCAAACGTTCTGTTCTGTTCTGGCTGTTGATTTCTATTGGCCGAATCAAATTTTGTGAAGATAATATTTATTCCGGTGATAGCCATTTCTTTAAAATAAAACGGTTTACTTGTGTCACAGAGTGAGAAAGATAAATAACGGCCCGGAATCGAACCAGGGACCTCATGTTTACCGTACCATGCCCATGGCTCTACCGAGCAAGCTAACAAGGCACAGATCATACACAATTCATCCCCCATGGTCAGTTGCGTACTGTGACATTCTTCTCCGCCAAATTGAAATTCGTCCTCGAATTCTATGTTTAATTTTTGTCTCCGAATTCCATATGTTTGGGTACAATTTGGGAGTATTTATCAGTCGCGGTCCTTTGTTGGGCAACAGAATACTCAATTATCGTCCGTACCCAGAGTTCCGGTACTCCATAGGTTTTTCCTGCAGAGTACCGAATCGGATCTCATTCGCGCTTTAGCTGTTAATTGTGACATATTTTTCTGTACTTATTACACAGAAATGAATAAGTATAATACTGACTATCTTTCAATTGAAAAATACAGAAAATATGTCGCAATTAACAGTTGAAGTGCAAATCAGATGTGATTTGGTACTTTGCAGGGGAAACCTACGGAGAGCACCATTATAAACTCTCGGTACGGACGATGCGGGGAGTATTCTGCAGAGTTACTTCCCGCAACTACGTTGGGCGCTAAATGTCACAGGGTGAGAAAGATGTGCACCAGCCCGGAATCGAACCGGGGATCTCTGGTTTACCACACCATCGCATCTACCTGTGAGCAAACCGGGCACAAAATACACACTTATTCACCATATTGATCACTTCATTCAACCAAAAATTCACAAGCTAGAAGTTATGCCAAATTATTACAGTCAACGTCACAGATTATGCTCTTGGCGACATTAGCGGACACAAATTTGTCCATCAATTTGATCAAATAAACAACGGAATCTGACAGATAACACTACGACGGCGCATGTAAACATCATTATTCTGGTACTTGGAATCAAAATGATGGATATTAAGATCAATATGTGAGGCGCTGACGGAACCTTTAACATTTTTTATCACGATAGCAGCTACAGGGATTGTTGGACGCATTTATTTAGAGAAACAAGAAATTACAATGGATTGGATAATATACTAAGTGACATTTTGTTCTAACGTACATCAACATAGAGGATTAAATTTGCGACAATGTTGGATTCTGGATTTTGTGGACAGGTGACAGAAATCCGGGCTGGATAAGAACCGACAGACGTGATTCTGAATATGCGTGCTTGGTCTGTGGTTTTTCTTCCAGATCATGTCATGCATGTTTTAATTTCACGTCATGTCAAAGCAGCACTATTGAATATAATGAATAACTTTAACATTCTACACCAGAATTAAAGTTCATTCATCGTCTGATGTGTAACTGATGAATTAAGGTAAGTTACTTGTATATGACAACATTTGCCTCACCACGATAGTGGAGGGGGCATTTAGTGTTACCCTTGACCTTGTCCGTTCTTCCGTCCGTCACCAACCTAGTAACTCGAAAAACCTTTAAACCGTAATAGCTACATACATGTACCTGAAACTTGGTACATGTATACTGAGCAAAACTAGAAACGTCCCTCCATGTTTAAGGAAAGATTCATCAAAAACCAAAAGGGTTACTTTTAAAAATCAAAATGGAAAAACAAGTTCATTCATTTCTGTATCAAAGCCAATAAATTGCATTTGGATATCTTGTTAAATATTCGAGAGATAACCGGCCAAGGGCGGTTTAGGGGTCAAAATCAAAAATCACAAAAACTCAGAAATGTGTTACTTAATGTTTAGAGATGGAATTTCAATAAGTAATGTGGCAAATTCAGTAAATCTCGTTAGTACCGAGTGTGGCCACCATTTGCATGAATGCATGTAATGATCCTACGCCGCATCGACGTGACGTAACGCAATACCAATGCGTTGGGCAAATTCCTCCATTCCCGTTGTAACGCCCGTGTAAGATCGCGAACATTGTCAATCTGATGGTTAGCTCTTGCTTTGCCGCCCAGCTCATCCCATATGTGCTCAATGGGATTGAGATCGGGGGAGACGCGGGCCATGGCATGACGTCGACGTTGTTTTGCTGTAAGTATTGAGTGGTGACCCTGGCTACGTGAGGGCGGGCATTGTCGTGCATCAATGTCACACCAGGACCATGCTGACGGATATAAATGGTAAGGCATGTGCATTTAGCACATCTGCAACATAACGATTGTGCATTGATGTTGCCCTGTACAACAACCAAATCTGTCTTCCGGTTTCCATGATCCCACCCCAGACCATTACGCTCCCTCCCCCAAACCTGTTTTCTCAACAATGCAACAATCGGTGAATCTTTCATTTTTACGCCTGTATACCCGTAATCTTCCGTCAGCATGACTAACTGTGAACCGAGATTCATCGGGTGAACAAAACTCGGTTCCAGTCAGCCCTTCTCCAGTTCAGATGACGTCGCGCCCATAACAGTCTGGCAGCACGGTGACGTTGGGTCATTATCTGACCAGTGTACGGGCGGCGTGCCCGGATTGGTTGGGCGTTACGACGTAACCGGCTGCGAATGGTCTGCCCTGAGACACCGTATCGCCTAGCAGTGACTGTGGCTGCCAATCGACGTTGACGTAAGTGCGTCAACGTAATGTAACGATCGGCTCTAGCCGTCGTTACACGAGGCCTACCAGGTCGCTGCCGGTCGTGAACAGCCCCAGTCTGCTGGTACGGGCTGCAAGACGATCAATCGTCTTCCGACAGCAACCAAACCGAGGCGCGACCGCCCTGGTGGCCATCCCACCCGCAAGCATCCCAATTGCCTGATTTCGCTCGTTTTCGGAAAGCCGTGGCATATCGAAACAGTGAAAAATTAAAAAAGTTTTTTAATTTTCCGAATAGCCCCTATCGCATGAATGGTACGACATGAACTGAATCACCTTATCGATGACAAGTATAGCGTGCACGTGCAAAAAGTGGAAATCAACGTTCCGGTCACTGGCTGCTATGTAAACCGTGTGTATCGGCTAAAACTCTACACGATCGTATTCTGAACATCGCCACGGTTTAAAATACATGTACTTTGATAACATGTGGTACATACATAGACAGAGCTACACCGGCTATAAAACCGGGCGTTTCGTAGTTTTGTTGAGAGTATGTTTGATTCGACCCCATGGTCATGGATTATCTCCCCCTTTTCAAGTTAGAATTTTCCAATTTTGTCTTGTAGCTCGTAAAACTTTTAAACCCTAATAGCTACACACCTGAAACTTGGTTATGTCCTTATGATGAGTAGATTTGCAAAGTTTATTTTCATTCGACCCCCGAGTCATGGATTATCTCCCTCTTTTTGAATTAGAATTTGAAAATTTTGCCTTGTAACTCGTAAAACTTTTGTAATAGCTACAGCACTGAAATTTGATATGTAGTTCCTTATGATGAGTAGATGCGGAAAGTTTTATTTCGATTTTTGATTTTCGAACCCCGTGTCATGGATTATCTCTCCCTTTTGGACACTGGAATTTTGCCTTGTTTACTATCAAAGAGCGATTTGTGGGGTATCCGTGTTCTATGAACACATTTTTCTAGTTTAGTTATCTCCTTTGTTTTTTCGCGCACTGATTTGTCCGGAGCATAACGCGAACACCCTTTGCAATATTTTTTATGAAACTTAACACATGCATAGGTCTCACTGGACAGGGCGGAGCTAGCGTTAAAGGTACATGCCCACTCAGTAGGCACAAAATGTTCTTTATGTCAGAGACATCATCGGAGACATTTTTCTGGCCAGATAAACAATCATTTACCATTACCCACGTATTGTTTGGCATTATTATACATTTTATATCAGAAGAAAATTTCCACATTGATATCTAGGACGATAAACCGTGTTTCCTTAAATGTTAACGGACATTACTATTTATTCTCTGTATTTATTTTTTGATGTGCAATGATCATACTTTATAATCTGTCAATTTTTTTTTCAGTTGATGCATTTAATTT